>JANVCC010000267.1:813936-831081 GCA_025345505.1 Todiramphus chloris collaris | reverse complement strand
TCGGGCAGCCGGGGCCCTCGGGCAGCCGGGGCCCTCGGGCAGCCGGGGCCCTCGGGCAGCCGGGCCTTGCCGAGCCCGGGGCCGCCCCGGCCGCCGGCACTGGCGCGGCTCCGCTTCCCCCTAGCGGAGCTCCGGGGCTGCTGCTGTCGGGAAGCCGGGGGTGGGAACGGAGGCTGGGCACCCGCCCTCCCCCCGTCTCGCAGCCGGGCGGGCCCGGGGCACGGCCGCTCCCCGGGACCCAGAGCTAAAAACAAAGGGCTAAAAACAAAAAAATTCCACATGCACAACTGACATCCAAAATGGCTCAACATAATTTATTTTTTATGTTAAAATGTACAGAGTTCTTTTGAAAGTACTTGCTAGAAAGGGGAAAAAAAAGTGATATTACATACAAGGAGAGGAAGGGAGACCATCCAGCCGGGAGCGTATGACATGGAGAATTACAAAGGCATCTAGGCACCCCTTCCCCTTAGCTTACAAGTCACCATGAACAAAGTACAAAGAGGTTACAAAACAGGAAAAGCAAATATAAACAGACAGGAATAGACTCAGCTTCATTTGTACATGCGGCTTTTAGAGGCATCTGGAGCTCCTATTCACACACTCTAGAGATCTCTTTAAAGAGAATTTTTATCTTTCTTAAAATAGTTTTTAATATTCTACAACAAAGATAAAAAATTTTAAAGATGGAATGAAATGAAAAAGCTCTTATTTTTAAAAGGCATCAAAGTCACTAACAGTGAGATTTTTTTTTTTTAATTTCTTTTAGAAGATTACCCAAGTTATCTTGCTAAAAATACATATTTTTTTTTTTATTTTTTTTTTTAAACAAAAGTGAAAAAATCGTAGGTACCAATATTACTGCCTTTGAAAATTTTTTAAAAAAAAAAAAAAAACAAAAAACCAAACGAAAAAACCATACAAAACCAAACCAAACGTAACAGCAAACAAACTAAACTCACAGCCCTCATTTCAACAGCTTCTCCTCCTGTCTCTGACCCCTTCCCACCCCCCGACCCCCCCACCCCAGCAACCGGGAAGCAGTGACACAGCTGAAGATCTAGGAAGGAGAGGGCAGCACAGTGCGCTTTCTACACGGGTTACTTGGAACTGGAATAGTATATACAGAGAGACGGGGTCCTACACAGCCTTGTACATGCTCGAAACTAAACAGAAACAAAAAGTGGAAGTCCTTTGAATTCTGCCTTTTATGGTTAGCAGGTACTGGAGGAAAGTCCATTTTAGTGCATCTGAAGAAACCCCAACTTTCTTTTAGACTCTTTTGGTTTAAAAACAAAAGAAATTAGTCTTATTAATGTGTCTGCATTTCTACTTCATATACAATAAAAAAAAAAAAAAGAACTTTACATTAAAGACTGTCCCTTTGTTTTTTTTTTTAATTGGGTGACATGCCAGCAGTGTAGCCAAAAAGAATGTAAATTGGATTATGCAGCAATAAACAGCAAAATCCTGCCGCCTGCATCCTCCTACGGTGTTTGAACCGCTTCGCTCCTGCGAAACAGGCCCGTTCCCTTCTTTTCCCACACCAGATCAGAAGCGGGGCTATTCCTATAGCACAGGTCTCCCACGGAGCAGGAGAATCAGGGAAAACATCACTAACTCCCCCGGAGAGCGGCACACTCAGCGACTTCCTACCCCACAGCAGGAAGGGAAGAGCGACAAGGACACCACAGGGTTCTTGCCGAGTCGCTCAGAACGTACGCTCCATCTTCCAAGATCAGCTAAGAAAAGAGATGAAGAGGCAGACCGCTGGGAACAGCTGCTGCTGAGCTCAGCCTGACGCGCCGGCTCGGAACCAAGACCCTCAGCCCTTCGAGCACACACTACAGCAGAGTTTGGGATCTCAGCGGTGGCTGACTCGCAGTTCACCAGAAGAGCCTGCAACCGTTTTCTTGCCCTAAGAGCCCGCAGGCCAACCCTCAATCCTCCTCACCGCTGCACAAGGGATACAAACAGTTCTCTCTTGAGATGCTTCCAGTAGCTCGGAGTGACAGAACACGTGTGCACGCGTGCACAGGGGTGTGCACATGCATGTCTGGGTGGTGGATGGCATCATTTTTAAAGTTACATTATATTCTCAGCATGAAACATACAATTTCAATTAACTCATCTACAAAAACACCGATGTGAATACTTTATTGTTTACACCTAACTCCAAATTTTACTGAGGGCAAGGGAGTCAGGGAAAATGAAAGATTATCATTTTTTCCTGACTTGCAGAAATAAAGAGCTTGATTTATCCTCTGTGTCCCCTTCCAAGTCTCCCAATAAGTGCCTCCTGCTAGAAGTAGGAAAAGCTAGGTGGGGTTTAGAGGGAAGGGTTGGTACTCTTTGAGATGTCAAACGCTTTACGTGACTGCAGCGCTCGAAGCTGCATACAGAGGGGCACAGGGGAGGGAGGAGGACGCACATCTGCAAAAAAATTTAGAAAGATGATTTCACTGTTACACATATTCTGTCCACATTGTCAGCAAAGTAAGGCTCTTTTTAAATTATGAAAAGATTTTGTGCATGTTTTCCCCTCTAAAAAACATCTGTAAATGATTTAGCTGTAAAATGTTTCAGGATTGTGAAGAAAACAAAAACGCAAAACGAAAAAGAAAAATCAAAAAAATAAAGACCAGGCTTCCTAAAAAATAAAATAAACCAAAGAAAATCCCTCTAAATCTACAGCAATATTTTAACTGGAAAAAGGTCCGTTTTCTCTGGTTCGTCAGTATAAAAGGTTCCTTTATTTATATATATTTCAGTTTTTAGGACGCAAGTTCATCTTGCTCATCTTCTCATGTAGGGTCCATTGAGGGACTGCTTGGGCACCCCAGCAGCGTTCATGTAGCTGTGATGGGAGGGGCCAGTGTACATCATGTTTCCATGAGGGTTTGGCTGCATAGGCTGCTGGGTGTAGGCCTGGCTCCCCATCATTCCCATCTGCATCTGCATAGGATACTGTGCTGTCTGGTTCATGTAGGCAGGGTTGCTATGGTAACTGCTGTTCATCATGGGCTGTGTCATTCTGTAGCTGTTCATGGCGTTCAGGGTGTTCATATTCATGGAGTTAACGTTGTACGGGGCGGTCGGCATGAGGTTGACTCCCATGTTCATGCCCCTCTGAACGGCCAAGGTACGGGGACCCGCCTGCATGGCGACCGCGGGCGGGCTGCGGCCGTAGAGCTGCTGCTGGTGGGCGCTGGCGGAGGGCAGCGGTGCCGACTTGGAGCGGATGGAGATGTGGCCCTTGACCGGCATCTGCCCCTGCAGCCGCTGGGTGTGCGGGATGCCGATGTTGGTGGCAGACATGTTACACTGCAGCAGGGGCGAGGTGAGGTTCATGGTGGTGGATGCCAGGTTTGGTGGGGGCGTCATCGTGGCTTGTGCTTGTGGCGTGCCAGCTAAGGGATGAGAGGGAGCTAGCTGAGCCAGCCCCGTGTTGGACAGAGAGACGCTGGTTGCATAGGAAGTCACGGCAGGAGAATGGCTATAAGGCATGGCATGAGGGTCCATGATGGTGTTCGTCAGCTGCTGCAGCTTGGCTAAGCTGAAGGTGGCAGATGGTTGCGAGTAGCTGCCAGCACCGAAATCCCCCGGGATCCTCTCGTAGATGCTTATGTTACCAGTGCTTCCTGACTCGGGTATCTCCATGATCATGGGTGCTGGGGTGAAGCTGTTGTTCATGCTACACTGAGACAGCGGCGGTTGCTGCTGGGGCGGAGGTGGGGGCTGTGGCTGCTGCGACTGAGGCTGCTGCTGTTGCGGCTGCGTTGTTGGTTGCTGGTTACTCGGAGGCCTTTCTACTACGCAGCTCTGAGGCGACTTGATGTTGCAGTTTGCTGCGGGCTGGACAGTGTTTTGCTGCATCATGCTGCAACTGCTGCCAATGTTTGCCATTTGCTGAGTGACAACACAACTGTTCTGAGTGAGGCTGCTAGAAGAGGACAGTCCTCCATACGAACAGCTGCTCTGGGAAGAGTTATTTCCACAGATGCTGCCTCCCATCGTAGAGTCGTAGCTGCTGGGGTTCTCATAATTCTCTGTAGTGCTCTCAATGCTGCCAAGGTCACTGAAGCCACTATCCACCACCTGCTGAGAGTGGTCCGATACTGAAGGCACATCCATCATGGGGCTGGTCTCCATGTTCTGCATAGAGGGTGCGGACAAGGATCCTTGTTCAGGACTTATCTGGGTGTAACTGCTCTCCAGAGCAGGCACGTTTGGGCTGCTGACAGAACGTACAGACTGGCTGGGGTGGGACTGAACAGAGGATATCGGACTGTTGTGCTCTGAGGCCTGGCAATCTTCAACCATTGATATCTGAGGATCCTCCTCAGTCTGGGTGTAACTCTGCAAAGTCTGACAAGCTGCCAGAGTTTCTTCACAGTCCTGGTAAGCTACATCGTGCTCATTGCTTTCCTCCTGTGTCAAGGACTGGACTGCTTGAACAGTTTCAAGATCTAGTTCACTATGAGGTATCTCTTCCTCTTCCTTTAATTCGATTAACCCTTCTTTGTTACTTGGCTCTTCTTCGTGATCATCCTCAGACCCAGGGACGTGCTCTGAGCCCACTGATGTCTCATTGGAAGGTTGCTCTTCCTCAGAATCTGCCTCCGCCTCATCTTTTTCTTTTGCATCCTCTCTACTGCTTGGTACGCTTGTTTCTAAAAAACATTCTTGCACCTGAGGCTCCTGCTTCACCCCTTCTCTGACAGGCTGCTCCTCCAATTCTTTCTTCTTCACAGACTCGAGATGACCATCATCTTCATCGTCAGCATCATGATCTTCGTTTTGATTCGTTACTACTGCAACTTCCTCTTCCTCTTCCTGGTCATGCTCAGGTTCATCCAGTTCTTGCTGTTCTTCTTCTGATTGCCTTTGCTCCTCTGAAACACGTGGCTTCTCCTCTACCTCCTCTTCTATCTCGGGCTCTTTAACTTCCGGCGCTGGACTGCTGTTGCTGTCCACAGGAGAAACTGGTCTTACTTCACTGCTGGGTGTATCTTCCTCTTCTCCCTCCCCTACCTCTTCTGCTTCCATGCTCACATCTTCATCTTTCCTTTCCTCGGTAAGAGGCAGCTCTTCCTTCTGCTCAACGCTTTCTTCCTTATCTGGAACCTTGGGCTTGCGCCCCAGTTTTGAGTTGGCGCCCACTGCATCAGCCCCTTCGTCCTGGCCCGACGGCGGCCCCTTTTCCCGGTTCAGTTTAAAGCCTGGTTTTCGACCAGGTCTCTTCTTCCAGTGGACTGGCTTCCGGCTTTTCCCTTTTGGCCATCCCTTCTTCTTCTTCATGGGTGTAGAAGCATCCGGCTCGAGGGAAGAATCCTTTTCTTCACCTTTTCTCAGCATCGATAATGGTTTCAAAGTTGGGTTACCTGAAAACACAAATCGAAAGATACTGTTCAAATGTTTTTGTTTGACCTGAGCAACCATGGAAGCTTTCCCCAGCATTCCCACCGCATTTATCAATGGCACGTATCAGTACTAGATTTGATGAGCACTCAAGATTTGATGTGCATCACTGTTCAGGATACTGGGAAGCATCCAGATACGTGCTCATTCAGTTGCCCTTAATTAAATGTCAGGGTGCACGCAAGCTTGAACAGAAGATCCTTACAGGATTCACAGTCACAGTAAAACTTACAGATAGAACTAGGAGAAGCAACATAACACAGCCCAGCCTCTCACAGCGCTTCAGCTTGCCCAGCGCAACACCAACCGAGTTGCACAGAACTGGCAGAATACAGAAAGACAAACTTTGATTTCTACACCACAGAACACATTCTGTCTTCCAGAATACCTACCCCTTACTAAATACTGGCCTCAAACAACCACACCACACTGCCCACCCTCACTGTAGCCCTGACAGCAATCGGAACCAACTCAGACTCTCATAACACACCAAATTTAAGAGGCTGCAGAGTCACATTTCAGGGAAATCTTAAACTACTTTCAATGCATTGCCTCCTCTAGAGATTAAGTTCTCAGGGAAAAATCTAACCCAAACCATCATCAGGAAGTTGAAAAAAGAAAAGAAGAAAGGAAATGAAAACCTGGTTTCTGTAGCAATAGGAAAACTTATTAAAAAATAAATAAATCTAAGCTGCCTATAAACATTCCTAACTCATAGTTATTATTGAAACAGTCTCAATCCAAACAGAGTATTAATGCCTGCAGCACTGTATTTCTGAATCATCGCAAGGCAGGGCTGCCCCCCTCCACCCAGCTTAATTTTTTAATCAAAAAACACCAGCTATTTATGACAACTGATTATTGTTTAAGTAATTGAGAGTACATTGTGTTTTCTCTAAGCTTATTAGGGTTTCACTATGCAAAGGCACCTGCATTAAAGGCACAAGCAGCCAACAGACGCCGTTTGATGTCAGGAGCAGCAACAGCCTAAAATAGTGTGCTTACTAATTTATTACTTCAGAGGTTCTGACACATTTGCGTAAGTTCAGAAAAAACCAAAGCACCAGAAGCGACACGAGGCAACAGAAAGTACCAAGTTACAAGTGGAGAGTAAGAAATGAAAGCATTTATGAAGTGGGTGAGCAAGACATTTATCACTGTAGCATAACGGGGCAGTTAAGCCAGTGGCTTTCCAAACACCATTTCTGATCCTGGGCACTCTGTGGGCTATTCGTAGTCTGCAAAAGCAAGTTAAAAAGCACTGCTGTATTTTATGAAGCAGTACAGGTGTGTGGGGTCTCCAGAAGGATCTGCATCTCCAGCAGAAAACACGCAGAAGAGCACAAATGGAAAAGACTGAAAACCACCTACCTAACACATCTTCCCCAACTCTTACACCGTAAAGGTGTGTTTCATGAGTAACCTGATCACACTAGAATTCAAAAGCCAAGGGTATAAGCTGCCTGTGCATACAGACCCACTAAGCAAACTCGACGCTGCATCAACGTGTCTGCACTGAATTTCCGTAGCTGTATGCTGCTGTAAGGATTTAAGGGTAACTGATGCTATGGATAACATACATGGCTACAACCGTATCGATGCTTTCAGTGTTTCAGTGCTTTTTAAAGGAGAATTCCCCTCTGCTAGCCACGGGCTAGCTGAAAGCCATAAATTAATGGGTTTGTTCCGTACTTCTCTTTCACACAGCTCCATCACTTTTATTTGGCTGCCTGCCTTGCACTACGTAGAGCATCGAAAGAGCAGAACGCGTAACGGCCACAACGAAGATCACCCATGGAGCACCTTGAATGACAGATGTTGCTTTTGAATTGTCGGTGCACTTTTGGATAAACAGTTCCAACCAAATAATTTTGTTATGAACTGAAGGTTCAGAGAACTTTAAGGAGATATGAGAAGCTGAGAGGCAGGACATGCAGTGTGATGAAGAACAGGGTCTCAAAAGAGACAATTTATTATTTCTCTTTGTTACAGAAAACTGAGGGCTCTCCAATTAATTTGCTTTATTTCTGTCAGTGACCCTGCTGCATAGGTTCTTCCACAATCAAAGACAGCAATTCCACTAGGAAAGCTGAATCAAAAAGCATTCCCTGTGATCAGTTCATTGCTAAAAAGATAGTTAAAAGCATGCATCATGTTTTCGTAAGACATGGGAATGTCTGAGGCTGGTCTGACTGGTAATTTATGCTTAACCCTACATTTTGGCTAGAAGTTACAAGACAAGGCAAGCAGCTTGTTCTGTCATGAGCTAGTATCATCTGACACACTGTCTGTATCAAACTTTCAACAGCATACCACCAAACATACCATTAGTGTCATCAGACTCCTCCTCATCTTTGGACTTCCTCTTAGAAGAGGGTCTATGCCTGAGTGTGTCTGGTGGGGCTAAGTGCCGAAAGTATCCGCTGGGCAAAAGTTCATTCTCCTCCTCTTCATCCTCCTCCTCCTCTTCCTCCTCCTCAATCTCAAATGTAGGCTCTAACCGTGGCATGGGTCGTTCAGAGTCCGAGTCCTCAAATGGTTCATCCAGCACTTCCGTGGTCTCCGAGATCGTTTCAGTGACAACGCTGCTGTTGTGGTGCTTACGCTTGCGGACTCGCCTCTTCCGATGAAGAATGGGTTTCTGAAAGTGGAAGGTGGGAGAAGAGAAGGCATTTTATCACATGCAGAAGAACCAGAAACCCGCTACCTCTGATTCAACAAATACCACCCCTAGAAAAAGGTAGCAGCAAGTACCCTCCAGAGCTCTGGAGCAGTCAGAAGATGCTGAATACATACCTCATGAACTGCACGACCCTTCAGAAAGCAGCGACACGGTAACAAGCCAGACTGCACGATACAGTCAAGGGCAAGAACTAAGGCACGCACCTTTCGTTTCAACGTTGGCTTGGTGAGCACAGGTGGAGAACTGGATCGAGGACTCACAGGCTCATCATCTTCCTCTTCACTGCTCTCACTGAAACACCTCAGCAGCGCCCTGTCGCCGTCGCTGTAGCGGCGGGGCAATCTGTCGCAGTCCTCTGGAAACCTGCACTTGAGTGGCTCCGTGCTCTTCTTCAGCTGCCCTTTCCACCTTTCCATACCTTCGCTGTACCGCCGGCGGGGAAGGGCAGATTTTTCCCCTTTGCCATACTGTCCCTGGGAAACTGCAGACTTTTCCTCCTCTTCGGCGTACCGGCCTCTCGAGGCCGGAGACTTCTCCTCGCATTCACCGCATCTTCCTTGCATGGCCGCCGACTTCTCCTCGCAGTCGCTGCACCGGCCTCGCGAGGCTGCCGACTTCTCCTCGCATTCGCTGCATCGCCCGCTGGGAGCTGCTGGTTTATCCTCCAGGGGCAACAGAGGCTCCTTCTCACAAAACGGCTCCCGAAGTTTTTTGGCCTTGCGGTTCCATCGACCTCTTCGTGACGGCTGACTGTTCGCAGGAAGACTATCCAGGGGAAAAATGTGCTTGTTTGGCCGTGCAGAATTGGCCGGAGCAACATCTGGCTTTTTTTCACTCTCTGCAGGTGAGTAAGGCTCTTGCTCTTTCTTCTCCCATGACACAGATTTTACCATCTGATTTAAATAAAAACAAACACATTTCATGCTTCCTATTTAAGCGTGCTTGTCTATCCTGAATCGGATTCCACAAAAGCTTTTGAGCGAGAAGTCAGAACAGTTTAACAGAAATGACTTTTTAAGAGTCTGAGAATAACAGAAGAACTGACCTTTAAATTCTAACAGTACTAACTGCTACTCCTTTCCTCCCAGGTGATAACGCACCTCAAACTGACTTCCTGACAAGCGACTTCCGCCAGCAGCAGCCATCCCATGGCCTGCTGGAGGGCAAGCATTATCTTGCTACGTTCAAACACACAAGGTGTGTACTTTTCAAGAAAAAAGTGAGACAAACTTGGAGCTATTTCTCCATTAAAATGCACAACTAGTTTAATATAAATACAGGAACAGTGCATAATTTGCCTTTCAGACAGTGCTCGTCACCTGCCGTGAGAGTGCAGCCCTTCGAGGACAGCAGCCCAGATTTCAGGAACCTTCCCTACTCTGTGGGCAGTAATTCCAAAGAAAAGTGGGTTTGCAAAAAGCAGACAGCAAAAACCTCTGTTAAAAGACACTAAAAGTTTTTGTTGTTTCATTTACATTTACACTGTTAGTCACTCAGAGAAATACTGGGTCCCTCAAAGCTAAATGCTTTTCAGTAATGAGAGAGCAGGTTACTTGAGAGTGGGAAGCAGACTGATTGGTGGGGTTCTGGGGGTTTTTTTTAGTGCATGTGTTGTTTTGGGTTTTTTTCTAACACTGCCCACTTCTCCCCCCCCCCCCCCCACAAAAACATTAAGAGTAGAAAACATTTTTACTCTTTTCAGAGATAGTCTTTAACCTTTCTCTAGGCTATGCCTCAATGTTTTCCCTGGTTTTCGTTTCTAATCTGAAACTATAAAGATACATAAACTAATGATGACTGCCTTGCTTTTTACAGCTACGCCAAATGCCCAAGCTTGGCATTTAAAATCCTACCAGCACTGCCTGAAAAAGCATCAGTAGAGTATGTGCCACACAGACAGTAACAGATTCACTCTTACACTGGCCTCTGTATCCTTCTCCTTCTGCTGCTGTTGTTCTTCATTTTCCCCATCCTCTGTCTCTTCTTCTTCATCCTCAGAGACGACCGAGTTGGAAACTATAACAGGTGTCCAACGCAGGCATTCTGCATCCACATCTATAGGTCTGACATTAGTCCTAAGCTTTGCCATATGTTCCTGGATAAGCTTCTCCCGGCGAATGATCACGAATCTAAACAGTAATAGTACTCTGATCAGCAAAAGACTACAAGCTGTACATGTGAAACAGAGATAAGATATTAGAGAGAAATCAGTGTATTCTCAATCAGTACTGCCAGGAGTAACTTCAGAGAGGACAGAAAGATCATTGCACCATCTGAAGCACTGTCAGACTACCAGCGAAAGCATCTTAGAACTGAGAAAATGTTGTTAAACTCTTCCCACTTGTTAATGGTGAAGCAATTATCCTTCCATGGGTAACATTCAGCTGCAGAGTATCACTTTCTCTTAAGTGTTAAATGCAGAAGGGATATGCCATTTGGGGAACAGGCAACATAAAGTGAAAGGTACTGAATGGTAATAAAAGGACTGCTTAAAAAAGTTCCAGTCCCAGTTCCAGAGTGGATTTTATTCAGGGGGGTGGGAGTACCAGCACTGATTTAGAGTACACCGTGAAACGAGGACAAAAAACTCTTCACAAAAACCCTAACTTCACGGTTTCCAAATAAGTTCCCAGTTTAACACAAAACACAACAGAATACAACCCCCCTTCCAAAACTGCTATGGTCTGAATCACGAATAATTCCCAATATTTCACTTGACTTGGATGCTCAGCTGGGCAAGCAGACCCCCTCTAGCCTGTATCCACACACCTAATTTTTCCTAGGGATCTATCCTACTCTTCAAGCATCCCATGTTAATCCACACAGTTGGTGGCATCTGAGGCACAAGGAAAAGGTGGTAAACAACTCAGTGACTGGGAAAGGAACAGATTTCCCTCTCGAGAAGAGAAGCTGCTGTTCTTTGCTCTATTTTGTGACCATGTTAGACTGATCATGCTGAAGGACCCCAAGAGAACATGGCCAAGAGAGCAGCTCTGTTTCTTCCAAAGTTGCAGAGCTACACAGCTAGAAATCCAATCCAGCTCTGTCACTGAAAAATTCCACACATCACACAAATCTCTACGGCCAGTGTTTGGACACTTAAGTATTAATTAAAAATCAAGCTTATTAGATGTGACTTGTCTCCAAACACCATTACATTTCATTCAAACACATCTGAAGCCATTTGGAAATACAACAGAACTCCTGTACTCACTGATCACTACGAAAGTCAAGCATTCGTAGGTGATGTAGAGTGGAAGTGATATCTTGAGGGCAGATTCCAGTCAGTTTACTCAATTTCTTGATGCTTAATTGCTTGTCACGTTGATGATAAAGGCACTCCAATATTACACTTTTCCAATAAGCCATATACGAGAGGCGCCCCAGGTCTGACAGGGGCTTCTCTGGAGATCCTGCTTGACCCTCACGCTTTGAAAGCAAATAGCCTAAAGATATACAAGAAAAAAAAAATCCCAACAAATTAGCTCATAAAGCTTCTGTTTCCATCCCAACTGCTACAAAGGCATTTTTCCAGAGTAGCTGAACGCTGTCGACAGATACAGATTAGAACTTTGAAGCATACACTGATTTGTCTGGCCAATTTTTGTTTAGATCTGTTGTTGTTTAATTCCTGTTATCCAATGATAAGAATACAAGATTTCTGAACTGCATTACCATCAGACACGGGCTGTGGGCAGTGCCACGAGATGGCAGCAGTTGCCTACCTAGAAACTCTACTAAGCGTGAAGTACACGAAGTCTGCTGAATGGCTTCCAATTGCAATAGTGATTTTGAAGGTAACAGATGGAAACCATATTTTAGCCATTTAGAACCAATACAGCAAACAGTTTTCTTGCAAGTTCTCTACTGCCAAGTTTCAGGGCCATGCTGGAGAGTACCAAGCTCTATCTGCAGAGACTTACTTACACTGCACAGGTTCAAGATAGACAGAGAGGTTATATCCTCCCCAGCAAGACCAAGGGGGGAAACCAACTGACAAATGTCTTCTCGCTGCTGCTCTGACACAGCCTACACTTGCTGATTTCTCAAGATATATCACTTTGCTTCACCAATATTTCCAGAAAAACAACTTATCTATACAAGGATATTTACCACCAAAATCCTTCTAATGTAATGATACCATTTTTTTCCTCTGGACATTAACTCCAAAACCAGCATGTCCACAGGAAGTGCTAGATTAGATTGCACTCAGCATAACAGGAGAGATTCCCCATGACCGTGCTGAGATCCATGTATGACTCTGAGAATGGTTTGAGTATTCAGAGCCTAAGTATGTCTGGTTTCCTTACACTCCAAGCCAAATGAAAACATACCTATGACTACCTTTTGCTTACAGACACTCATTCACTTAAGCTGCTGAAGGTTTCAACAGATCATTCAGTTCAGAGTTACTTGCTGTAGAAAGAACTACATGCATGAGGTGGGCTTCTGCTAGAAACATTATACTGAGACATGCCCATCGTATCCACCATAAGTTGCTTGCACAGGAAAGAAGAGAATTAGGGGGAAAAGAATCAGTTTGTCTTTAGAATTGAAGCCTTCCAACAACAAGAGTAAACTGTGATGTTCAGATGATTCCATGAGCTTTAGAATCCTTTGTCCCAAGATGTTTCTTCTGAAAAGGATCCTCTTCTATAGTTAAGCGTTTCTTTAAAATATGAAAAGACAAAGACTAGAAAAAGCGACAAAAAAGTTCCTTACTGAAGTCAATCAGGAATCTGCCATAGCCCTTACGCTGGTATTGTGGAAGAATCATTATACAGGAAACATTGTACTTCTGTTGGCAGTGTTTTTCCTGTTGGAAAAAAAGGAGCAAATCAAAAACCAAACCAAACCAAACCAAAACCCACAAAAGAGAGCAATAAGAAATAGCAGATGTTGTAGTAGACGTTGTTCTGTACCTGTCCCCAATCACTTTTACATCAAAAAGTGACACAGAAAGCCACAGCCAAAGCTTCTTAGGAACAACAATGTACACGAGCCAAGGAAAGGCTTTAAAACAGAGGATATTACAATGCTATTACCATCATTTCAGTTCAGAACAACAAAAAGAATGAAACCTTGACAGCACTACCACCTTCTGCTTAGACACCATACCGTAAAGTACATGGGCTTCATAGCAGATAAAGCTCAAAACATCGAACCGACGGCAGCTACACTCACTGAAAAAGACTGCAGTATTCCAGGGAAATGATATAACCATAACACACTAAACCCCAGCCTCAAATCCACTGTTCTGAAGAAAGGAAAAGCTTCAATTGAAGTTATTTAAAAATAAGTAAAGCAATTAGAGATACAAATCTTAAGAAAAGGCCTACCTGAAATCTTGGCCTTGTTCTATCCAAAAAATAAAAGGTTTGAAATGAGGCGGAAAATTGCCAAACTTGTTTGGAAAATGATTTATTTACAGAAGGAAAGATGAGATGGAACTACCTGCTAACAATGTTTAGCTTGCAAACTGTACTACCCATCTACTTCCAAGAGCAGGAAGTCATTTGAAGAGCTGGGTTTTTTAGCTGCTTGCTACAGTACAAGTTCCTCCAAGAACATATGCTCTTCAGCATTATGAAGGGATGTGGGTTTGTTAGCTGGTGGTCTCCAAATGCATGCAATAGACATCTATACTCGCAGTACATAACATATATAAAATGCAAAGGCCTGTAATACAACAAGACTCTAAAGTAGCATTGCTCACCACAGCAGAGGCAGCTCCAAGCCTGAAGTACTCAAATACTTACCTTGGAAAAGTAGCCAACAAGGTGACAGCCCTTGACATCATTCTGTGTCAGCACGTAGAAAAGAAATGGCTCCACATCGTAATAGAGAGTCTTATGGTCCAGGAAGAGTTTGGCTAACAAGCACAAGTTCTGGCAGTAGATAGTGCTGACATTGCCATCAACCTGACAGAAACGAGGAAAAGTTTTGTCACTCCATTTTCTGTCACGCAAGGCCATGCTTCACCTGGGCATCCCTGCACGTCTGAAACGTCTAACATGAGAGGAAGACTCCTCCATCACAGGCAGCATCTCAAAGGACTTAAGACTTCCACAGCATGAAGGCCATGGCCAAGTCACTGTTGCATTCATTAGCTTAAGAGAGAACTGACAATTAATTTTCCTAAAACGAAAAAGCATTTTTACAGAGCAAGCCCTCTCACAGGCTTTATGGATGAATAATCTAGACACAAGGCCAGCTCCCACTGCTTCCTTGTCGTTCTTCACTCTTAGCAACTGAGTGTTTCAAGAGGAAGACTTTTAGGATTATGGAAAACTTACCACATGATTTGGTCCTAAAGACCCGATGTTACAGATGACAGTCAGGGGCTTAGCTTTCTAACTTACCTCAAAGACTGAAATATTGTTTTTTCTGTAAATTTCATTGGCTGGAGGATGAAACCAACCACACTTTTTCATATGCTGTTGGAGAATAGTTCTGCTTTTCATGTACTTCAGACAGAATTCACAAAGATACAGCTTGGGTAGCCTGCAAGCAAAGACAAAGAAAGATCACAGCCTGAAGATACAGACATTTGTATAAAATCCCTCACTCCTGAAGATGGTTTTCAACCTGATGAAAACAAACCCAGTATACGCTAACCTTGTTTATGTGCTTATCAGGCCAAAACCACCTTACCATACTTAAAGTCACGGCACTTACTTATTCTGTCATGATTGCATATTAAAATGCATTAATATCCTGCATGATTACTTTTGCATTAATAAGTTACATCAGAAGAAACACATGCATCTATTAAAATCCTAGAAAAAAACAGAAAAAAACCCCAAACAGTTTTGCACCAAGTGACACTAGGATGGATTAGATAGATAGCTCCTGTCCTCTCCCTTCCCTCCTTGTAACAGACAGCTGTGTGCACCCCTGAGCAATGGTCACACCACCATTTCCCTGTCTGCTGTAAAACCATGGACACGAAGGACTTGAATGCAAGTGTCCCAATACTGAGGCAATTTAACTCTATTTACATACTCTAGCTTGGGCAGGGATGCTATTTTAAGTTACCTTCAATGTGTTTAGCAGAGCTAGAATAATCCCTCATGACAAACAATGTGGTCCTATTAAACATCAGAATAAAGTTTTATTTCATTTTCTCTCTAGCTATGTCCCATAGAGGTTATTCCTCTTTCTGAATCAAGTTGAAATACAGAGAGTTTGTAGTTTAGACACTTTGCAAAGTTGTTCAGCAAGTGAACATCAAAGTATATGTGCACGCAGCAGAACAATCTTGCAGATGCCAGAACATGTAACATTAAATATTTCTTTATTACCTGTGTTGAACTACATAAAGCATAAAAATAATACATCAAAGTAATTCCCAAGAAATTTCTGTTTATTTTTCTCTTTCAACTCCCGTAAACAGTACACAGCCATTTCTAATCAAATCGTTTAATGCACAGTTAACATCCTACACCCCCAACAAATTTATTCTGTTTTATCAAGAAGATTGCTGCGGTGGATTCACGGGGATGGAACCTAGAGGGACCTTGCCAGGCTGCAGGAATGTGCCCACACGAACCTGGTGCAGTTCAACAAGGCAGTGACGGGCCCTGTGCCCGGGTCGGAGCCATCCCCAGTACCAATACAGACAGGGATGAATGGACTGAGAGCAGAGGATGGCCAGAGAAATGATCCAAGGGCTGAAACACCTCTCCTACAAGGAAAAGCTGAGAGGGCTGGAGTTGCTCAACCTGGAGAAGGCTCCAGGGAGATCTCATTGCAGCCTTTCTATAGACAAAGGGGGCTTGTAAGAAAGACCAAGAGAGACTTTTTACCGAGGCCTGTAGTGATGGGGGAAGAGGCAATGGTTTTAAACTGCAAGATGGTAGATTTAGGCTGGCCAGAAGGAAGGCAATTTTGACAAAGAGGGTGGCCAGACACTGGAACAGGTTGCTCAGAGAAACTGCAGATGCACCATCCTTGGAAGTGTTCCGCGTCAGGCCGGAGGGGATTACGAGCAACACCTAGTGCAAGATGTGTCTGCCCACAGCATCTAGTTGGACTTTAAAGGTCCATTCCAACCCAAACCATTCTATGATACCACAGGTAAAGAACCAACGTACTCTGAAAGTCAGATACTCTAATCACTTACATGCTTAATAACAGCCCAGTACCAGGTCATTTAGCTGAGGCTGCTCCCTCCTCAGAGCATGGGATATGTCAGTTCTTTGGGAATCCATCTAATCACATATTCCTGTGGCAGTTTGAATGCCCACAGCATAAGCAGGTTGTTGCAGAGAGCTTAGCAACTTTTTGACTCAGCCTAAAAAGACCTTAAGAAATCTATTAACTACCATGAAAAGTATCTGGATTATGTGTACTTTGCTTCTGTCCTATATTCAGATAGAATCTGCTTAAGATTTCTACGCTTTCCCATAAACCATGAAGCAGAACAAAGGAGAAGAATATTCAGTCATACCTGGAGTATTCCTGTGGATACGGGGAGGAGTACCAGGTCTGGATTTCATACTTGCCAAATTCTATGACAGAAGGGCATCGGACTTGTGGATCAGGAGGCCCAGTCACCCCTACTTTCTATGCAAGGGGAAAAGAAAGTTCTGTGAATTTCCAAGCGAAAGACTTTTAAGTTGTCAGTTACAACATTCTTGTGTACACAGTCCATCCTACCGGAGCGCACAGAAAATGAGGAAGATGCAGACACTGCTTTCTGACACTAGCACCCAGCACCAGTCACACTCAAGGAAGCAGAAAGGAAGAATCAGTAAGGACTGTCATACCACATACCTCCACTGCCTCTCACACTGTGGCACGTCGTAGATTTAAGTAGAAATCAGTACACAGCAAAATTTAATACAGTCTTTTTTCAGTCCTGTTGCTATACCCTTTCTCGTTATTTCAATAGCCAACAACAGAAGCATTAAAGCTGCTCTGATGTTAAGATCTTGAATATTCAAGTATCTAACACAACACACCAGCTTCTTCCCAGTTCCGGGGCTGTACGTACTACTGTGAATATGATACCGACCCAAACAATGCTCAGGGTACTA
>JANVCC010000267.1:792462-813926 GCA_025345505.1 Todiramphus chloris collaris | reverse complement strand
GGGTACTACTGTGAATGTGCTATCGACACAAACAATGCTCAGGGTACAGCTGTTCCGTCATTGCCACGAGTGTAGAAGATGTAAAAGAAAAACCTCAAATTATGTATTAGAAGAAGAAGAAAAAAAAAAAGAAAATACAATCTTTTTTAGGTTACTTTTACAACCTTTATTTTCCCTGTCTCTTTGATAGTAGCTGTATATTTTAGAGGAACTAAAAATATAGGAAGTAAATTTAACTTTACCTGCAGTGCTTGTTCCTGAATATCTCTAAACAACTCCATGTCTTTTTCAGTCAAGACATCCTGGCTCCCAAAAAGACGCTCCTCATTTTCCTGCTTTCCATCCCAGCCATCCTGATTGTCTGTAAATGAGAAAGAAAATTGTTTTCACCTACTTTTACAGAGGAGTACTTGCTTTTCAGTACAGCAATAAGCATCTTCTGGCTGCATCCAGGACACCCCACCAAGCTGGGTTTTTTTTGATGGGATTTTTCTATTCAGATTTTGGACCACAAAGGAAGAAGCAGTTCTGGATTTGTGGCCGTGTAAGAAGCGTTGTTGTATATTCATATATATTCAAATATACTATGAATGTCTAGATGATGTTGTATCACAAAGGCATTTCTAGCAATGGGAGAGTTGTGGATGAATGGCTTACCCACTGTGCCCGTTTCCCACAAACAAGGATCACCACTGTGTCTGGTGCAACTAAAACCAGGACACTTACACCAATCGCTCAAGAAACATCCCTTCCACAAAAGAGGCAAACTCACAAGACACTTCACCTCACCCCCAAAGCACTAAGATACATTACTGTTTTCCCAGCACCAGCCAGGCTAATGCACATAACCATTCTCAAGCTGTAAGCCTTGTGGGTTATTGTGGAATATCTTCCACTGCTCGCTCAGGAACAATTCAAGCTGTGAAACTATTCGATGAGACTAAAGATCTGAATACAGAGATTAAATCAAAGCCCAGCCACAGTCTGATGTCTTAGGCTAGAAAACAAGGAAAGCAGAACTGTGTACAAAGGAAGGGATGCTCTCCAGCAAGAAGATGCAAAACTGCATCTTCCCTTTTCCAGCTGGCATTCTACCTCAACGCACCAAAGAGAACTGCATTCGAGTGACAACCTACAGCTCAGTGCTTTCTACCGCTAACAATCCTGGTTGCTTTTGAACATCCTCTTGGCGTACAAGATACTTACACTGGCAGGGTGAAAAATCTTTACCTGTGGGCCATTCTGAAGTGCTGGATTTCCTGGTACCCTTCTTCCTGATCCTATACTGCTGAGAATAGTCTACCACTTCCCCTCGAGCTTTTCGTCCATCAGGGGAGGGAGTGAAGAATTTAGTAAGGCCATCTATAAGCCCTTTGGTTTTCTTGTTAAACTTCAAGGTGGCGCTGCCATCTCTGCAGAAGTCCAAGACGTCTGTCTGCTCCAGGTACCCTCCATCTGAGGATGCTGACTGGCTGGACAGAGCAATCTTACGCTTCCGACCCCGACCAGGGCCGGTTCGAACTTTGCTGAAAGAGCCTTTTGATCTGAAGAATGAGAAGGGGAAAGGTATAGTCAGAAGATTTGGTAAAGAGGTTTGGTTTGCAAAACAAACTACCATTTTCCCTGCTTACTTATCAATCATGTAGAAGTCAAATGTGAACTGAAGAATTTAATAATAAAGGAGTAGCCAAGAGGAGCCAAGATTCTGAACATCCCAGTAGAAGTACTGCACTATTTTTTTTCCCCCACATTGAACATTATGTGCAATTAATGAGTCGAAACAATAGATTTTCACCAAATTTAATACAACATGACATTTTAAAATCAGTGGACAGAAGTAAGACATTGCACAAAATGTTTGGATTTGTGCAGGTGTCGCTGTTTCTACTGGAGGCGGAGAGATGCAGCAACACACAAATTCAGCAAGAGCAGGCAAAAGAAGCCCCTTTATTAATTTCTCACCCCGTTTTCTATCCCCTAGCCCCACAGGGCGATGGGTCAGTGATCACCCATCTCCTAGGGAGATTGGCTAAAGTCCTACAGCACCCATTGCAAAATATTTTTCCAATGTACCATAAACAGAACTTGGCAAACACCAGGTGTTGGTCCAGCTCACAAAAACCATCCTACTGTTGCTCATAACACTGGTGAGAAAGGCAGGACTCTCACCAAATATTGTGAGAACCTGAGCAAATCCCTGTAGTCTTTCAGAGCACTCCTCAGAAATTCTGTACTAAAGAATAATGAAAAGCTCTTCATTGTAAAAGAAATCTTCTCAGAGTAGACCAGACACTTCAGAAATACCCAGTGCCCTATAGAATTTCACACCCTACTCCTCCTTACAGAGAGACTTACGTTGTATTTTGATTCTTTAACCTGTTTTTGGGACGTCCTATTGGGTTAGCGTAGCGTCGCTTTATCTGTGCTGCCTTCTTGTGTAACAGTTTTCTTCCTTTCTTCCGTGGCCGACATATCTGACATATCCACATACCTGTAAGACACAACTCCCCATCACTGAATGCAAGGGACATCCATGCAGGGCAGAAAGGAGAATTGCTGACCCCAGGCCTTCTGACAGAAAGGGCAGGAACAGCATCAAAGCCCCCAGTTACCACAATCCAAGAAAAATCATGTGTATGTTCTAGGAATCTAAACTCAAGCACAGTTCCTTTTCCCCCTCCCACTCCCCACAACTATGCAGGAAGTCATAGCACGTTATCAGAAACCCACAGAAAGGTAACACATTTAACTATCCCATATCCTGCTCCATATCCCATACGCTACTTCCAACTGCCTTCTATAGGAATTTTTTTTAACTACCAAGGAAGCGCCTTCCACAGATAACCTTCTTTCTGAGGAAAGAGAAGGTTGGTTGTACTCCAGGATACTCTACTGTCAAAATGGGTATGACTTTGAAAACTTAGAAGCCCATCTCTTTATTTTGTACCAGCCTATTCACTGAAATGGAACTTTAACCTGCAAGGATCACTTCTGTTCCCTCAAACCTCAAAGGTCTATTTCAAAACCCTTCACAGACAGTGCTGTACAGAAAGGAGGTGGCAGTGCAAAATCCAGATGCGAAGCTCTGGCCCTCCTCTAGTTTCCAATACCTGAAAAGCAGTCCTGTAAAGAACAAGTTAAAGAGGAGCAAAATGTGGAAGGGCTTTCTACCCACTGATCTCTTCCAACGCCATCTCAAATCACCCTGTTTGTTACCAGGTCCTCACCTTTTGGCATCCTCGTAAGAGGGGGGTCACAGCACTCCATGTGAAAGCCACGGTCACAGGAGTCACAAAATAGCATGTTATCCTGTTGAAGACAGATAAAGTTAATCTCTCTGTAGATCTGCATCAGCACTGAGCCCTGCATTAATCCGTCACCATCTCAGAGAACATGCACATAGTTTTCAGCTACAGACACATCACTGTATTTCATGGGTCTCAGAAAGACTGCCAGACTCGAACAAAAGCTGTGACTCTAGAATGGTTTTATTTTGTAGCTGGACAGAACATCCACACGACGGGTACCTCTCCATTCAGCCCACTCGCCGCTGTACTCACAGCATTTTTGCCCTGATCTCGACAGGAACTGCACGTTTTGCACTCAATGCACTGCCATCGCAAGGCCTTCACTCGAACGGTCAGCTCTGGAGAGAACTTCAAACAGGACGGATGACCTACAGAAAGAGGTGAAAGTCATGCCAGTAGAACCACCCCACTGCTGCTGACGCTCACAGAGACAGGACTTTATCAATTACTCATTCCCACACCCAACTTCAGTTATCCAAACGCTCCTATTTTTAGGTGCTTCTATTCTTACCTACTTACAACACAAAAACAATACCCCAGAGAGCAAGCGGCAGGCCCAGATACAAAAGAACACCAAGATAATTTTTTCACAACTGAATTGGGAAACATGAAAAACTGGTCATCATTACCACACTGGTACAGAAACCTCCAGGAACCAAACGAACTATTCCTGTTAGCTTAGCTAACATAACCACCTCACCTCGGGGGCACGGGATTCAGCTGAACTAACTGCAGTGTATGCCACAGATGCTCCCTCCTCACACACATGGCTCAGGAGCAGTCACCATACCAGACCTCTCCGGCCCAAGTGGCCAGGTTATTATCAGATGCATGCTCCTCGTGTGTATGGGTCAGTAGAAGTCACTGTACCAAGCTCTTCTGCCTCGGGTGGTCAGGTTATCACCAGCAGCGCTGTAAATGGTACCTACCACTGTTGCCACAGTCAGCACAAGAGATGAGCTCCTCAGGTTTCTTCTCCCGATTTTGCTCTTTTGTACCCAGGCAGAAACTGCAGATTGGAATTGGTTCAGCAACCGGCTGGGAGGAAAACAAAAAATAAAAGCACCAAGTATATCAAGGGTGCAAACCATAATACACAAAAAAACCCAAGCAAAACAATCCTGTGGCCATTCGTATCACATACAGACAGGGTGTAAGAATCACAGATTTCAGTCGTTTCTCACCACACAATTCTGCACTAACTGTAACCTGAATAGAAGTCAGGACTCCAAAGACAAGAGACATAATCTCAGGTACAAAGGAAAAGAGAATGGAATTCCAGGCCTAGGAGAAACTTGGAAAAACAAGCTGGGAAAGAGGGCTGCAAGTCAATACAGAACTGAACACAAAGTAAAAGAGTTGGTGCTTTAATTTCTCATCAAATGAACGAGCTCTGAGGGGACGCAGCAGTAGAAAAAAGGCACAGATGACCCCAGAACACAGCAGTCCTCCAAATTCCCATCAGAAAGCAGCACTGCAATCATCAAAAGCTTTTGCAGTAGGTTACCTGGAATAAAATGTACTACAGAACAACTACAACAACCATACAATCACTAACGTGGTTATGAAAAATGAATATGAAAGAAAATTCTCTTGTAAGAAGTTGTGACTATGCTGCCTAGCACTTAAAAGCAGATGAAAAAAAAGAAGGAGAAAAAAGAAGGTTTGCACTCTCTGAAAAGTTCAGGGGCGTTAAAGACTACGTAAGGAAAAAGATGTATTTAAGACAGAGCACAACACCAGGTAAGTGAGAACGAGATATGAGCTAGGCAGCAATACACTTGGCCCAGAATAAGCAAGAGGCTTTTAAACCACAGGACCCAGGTTCCACAACAGGCTCCTCAAAGCAGCAGCAAGTGCAGCAGCTGATTGGTTTAAAGTGGCACTTGATCAGAACGAGAGGGAAAGCGTAGCCTCACCTCCAGGAACATTAACTGCTGGATTCAATAGTCTAGCTAATTCTTTCTAATCCAATTATGCAATTTCCAAGGCAAATCTGTGATTTATGGTTTCTGGAGCAAAAACGCAAGCAAAATTTAATTTAAACATATACTTCAAATATGCTAAAATCACATTTAAACACTGAAAACACAGACGGGATTATGGTAAGTTTTGAGACACGTTCTCTCTCTGGCTGTATTGCGTTCCAGCGAATGATTTCACACTCACCTTTTCCAGAGCACAGTACAGTGCTACACATGCACATACTGTTAGTCTCTGGATGGAAACGTGTGTCAGAAGGAGGAATAGGCAAGGCATATTTCCTGTGGCTAACCCAAAGCAAAAGCTGTATCCAGAACAGCTCTTGCAGACATCAGGCTGGCTGACACTACGGCACTACAGCTCCGGCTTCGACCAACCCGCACAGCGCGGAGCGACCGCTTGGGAACGGAAGCCCCACACTCCTCATTCTGAAAGCAAGCATTTATCCTCAGCCTTTGGGTGAATCCCAGATGCTGTCGAAGTGTAATGAATATGGAGTTACTTGCCCACCAGAGTGTTTCAGTCTGAAACATGGCCATAGTTTCAGTCAACTGAAAGATTCCGGTTCCTGCTCCTTTTGAGAAGAGGAGAAAACAGGACAACTGTGTCATTATGCCAAGCACACGAGTCCTTACTGTCCTGTTGAGAGGGGGAAATCCCATCTCCACTTCCACGGGAAGTCTCTTTCCAGCCACGGGCACCACAGCCATGCTGGCTAAAATCACCCACGTAGGGATCCCCCGTCCTCCTTTAATTCAGAGAGGGGACTGACTGTACTTAAGGGTCTGATAGCACTTTAATTTACCTGGAATCAACATTTCAGGAATTACTTCTACCCTCTGTCTTCTGAGAAACATTCTCTTGTCTTCTTACCTTCAATCTCCTCTTCCTGAGGAATACTTATTACCTCTTGGAACAAGCTCTTAACAACTAACCTTCATCTTTCCTGTAAGAAAAACTAGCTCTTCTCTTGCTGTTTTACTCACATTTCAATACCACACAAAGTAGATAAGCACCATTGCTCCCATTTTCAGATAAAAAAGCACTCAAAAGAAAATTCCTTGAGTAACGTCAACAAGCATGAGAACTGAAGAATGTCTAGGGATCTACTGGCCCTCTCTGAAAGGCATGCAGCGATCTTCACCCACCACACAGCTGCAGCGAAAGTGCTCAGAATCCTTCAGCATTCAGTTTGGCTTCTTCATCCCTCCTTTATGTTTGGTCTGACATTAGACCAGTCACTTGACATTTTAAATAAAATTATAATTTCCAAAATATTTGTTAAAAATTGACAAAACCTCAGCTTTTTGAATTCCATTGAATTGTAAAGTCCACGGCACAATAAACACAGTTCTGCCGCTGGACTCGGCTGGCGTGGCTTCAATGGGATGTTTTCCTCCACAAGACCCTATCATTTCAGTTTGAGATGACAGTTTCATGGAGAACCTCAAGTCCGGTGTAACAGTCTTTCAAACAAAGACTGAAAATGAATACTTACTCTTTCTAACGGTTAAAATTCAATGACTGAAGGTTGCATGGCATCAGCTCCCTGCAGGGATGGCTGACCCCCACCTTCCAACACACTTTACTGGCTGTAACTGGCACTTCACACGAGTTGGTGGTTGCACTCGCTGACCTTAGAGGTCAATTACAACCTTAATGAGTCTATGATTTTTAACTCTCAGTTAGGAGCTGGTGTGACATTGAAGTTGCACTATCGAATGCTGAGGTTTCAGTCTGGTATTATTAACAAAAGCAACACAGCAGAAGGGTCAAGAAGGACAAAAACATTTGTATTACTCTACGTATTTCTAACAGCTCTGAAGTTACCAATTCAAAGCAGAAATAATCAAATGAAGACTGCCAATAAAAAGAAACTCTGATCTGAAATGCCAGCACTTCCTTGCTCCAAATACAGAATAATCTCAGTGACTCTTTTACACACGCAATTCAAATCACAGAGATAAAGCAAGAGAAACCCGTAGCCATGAATAACTAACTAACCCCCAAAGTCAGCACTGACATGCGAGCAGCTAATGCCGCTAACACTTCAAGCCTTTAGGATGCTTTCTAAAGATGTCTTTCTGTGCCTCTTCCCGAGGAACAGCAGTTAAGAGCTGGGATGCATTAAATGCATCCTTCCTGCCAGTACCCCCTGCCCTGGCGGGAAGCCGTGCGGCACGGAACGCTGCAGGCCTGCGTGCTTCTTGATCAGACAGGAACAGGGCAGTGGAAGGAACCTAGGCACTGACTGCTTCAGTGCATTATAAAGAAATGCTGTGTGCTTAAACCTACTGTACACTTCAGGCAGTATTTCCTACAGTGCATTACAATTCAGCTGCTGGCCCAAACTGTGTTTCAGGCTGGGTTATCTCTCAGCCCGTGCCACGAGGACCGTTTGGTGCGGTGTTCGATGACCTGCGCGTGCACGCACATCTGAACCCCTTACCAAGCAAGTGCACGCCACTCTTTCACTCGAAAGGGACGTTTCGCAGGCGACGGCGGTGACACTGCGTGCACTGGAGGGATCAGCTCCTCTGACACCCGACATCAGCTGCGCGTTGCCCCTGGCTGGTCCCAGCGCTGCGGGCAGTTTTGGAGGGGCACGTTCCGAGCGTGACCTCGCTAACCTGCGCACTCAGCACGCTGCAAGGGCTCCTGCAGAGCAGGGTAAAACGGGTGGCAATTCCATTCCTCTTGGAGGTTTATCCTCTGCAGGAAGCTCATGAGCAATTTCACAGAACCTCTGCGCAGCCTAAGACAGCCTCTCTTATCTCTGCTAGCCATTTATTTGTTTGAATGTCCTCATGTAAACGCTGTCTAGCTTTGGAAGAACCAGATCAAATCTTACCCTTCACAGCTTCAACGTTGCCTACATTTACCACCTCTGATAAATGGCAAGCTAACAACCACATTTTAAAGACCAATCAGCTACGGGTTGGGGGAAATAAAGAGTAAGATTCCAGTAGAATTCAAAATGGTTTAAAATAACTCAACTTGGAGTAACTCTGAAGGTGGGAATCGGGCTGCTCCTCCAAAGCTTCTGTGTGACTGGGTTATGCCAAGTACAGAGATTTCACTGCTGCTGTGTTTGCTCAGCAAAGAACATCCTGGCAAGTGGAAAACGCAAGCACACAATGAAAGATTCGTGAAAACAAGGCTGGGAGCAGCCAGCTCAGTTTCATACTGCGAATTTTTGGCAGACGTTCAACTCCTTCTGCTGTTTTTCTCGCAAGCACATCTCTCCGTGTGATGTCACCAGGCTCGGGGAGGGAGGGAGGGAGGGAGGGAGGGAGGGAGCCACGGTGTCTCTCAGCTTGCCAAGCCTCTCCGCACATGTTGTTGCTGTACAAAGGGTGTCCAGAAACCAAACATGTTCTATAGGTTCAGAGATCGTACCCCCTTCGAGAGGCAACTGTGGAGTAGTGCCCAGGGAAAACGTGGATGATAAAAAAAACAACAGGGGAAAAAAAAAAAAAAACAAAACCAAAACCCCCAAACCAGCTCAGTTTTTGCCAAAATCTGGTTTTGTGTCTGCTTTGTCACAAGGCAGGGAACTCCTCCAGAGTCCCAGCCAGCTCCGTGGCCCTTGCTGTCAGTGGGCACAGTCAGGGCCCCGAACGCACACCGCTTCCTGCAGGCATTCTAACTGCACCCGAGGCTCGCTGCCTAGCAGGGCTGTCTGGCTGTCTTTGCCACATCAGCACACATCTGACTGTCGTGCTCAGTGCAGGTGTCACGTTAAAGCCCGTGTAAAAGAAACACGTGCACTCACACCATGGTTTTCCCCCGCTCTGCTCTTTCAGACAATCTGACTGGGATCCCTCCAGGGAGAGCATCGGTGGCTACAGAACCATGCCCACTGCAGTGCATTTGTTTCTCAGCTAGGAAGTTATCCAGGAGCACGGATGGATGGCTTTGGGGAATGCATGCCAGGTGATGTCTGGGGTGCGTGTCTGTTTTTAAAGCAGGGACAAACCATTACTCCTCACTCCAAACAGCCCGTGATGATGTAGAGGTCTGCCTAAAATGCTGAAGCTACTCGAAAGAGTAGAGGAACCAGAAAAGCCAGAGGGGAAATACAACCTACACCATCTGAAGGAAATTATTTCAGACATGAGAGAACATGTTTCAGCGAGCAGGGCATCACAGAGCCTGGATTGCTTGCCTTTTGGAGCAGTGGCTGCGGAAGGAAACTGCGTCAGGTCTGTGCCGTAAGAAGATCAGAACTAATGAATTTTGTATTACTAAAGTAATTTTACATATTTTACAATTTGTTGGATATATGAAAACCAGCATAATTTGGGAAGTAATATCAACTCGTGGCAGCAACGGGTTCAGCTTTTCTGACCTGGTGAACGACTCACACTTTTACCCCAGTTACCAATCACAACCCTTAGCAGCCTCTGCAGACAGCACGGTGAAGAAAAAATGGGAAGCAACTGAAAGTAAAAACAGAAATTCCTTAATTCTTTGTGCTCAAGAAAACAATGCTCAATATATTGCAAGAGACACATGAAAAGCTATTGCAATAGAACACATACGTCCAGATGTTTGCCCGTGTCCACGGAGAGTTTGTCTCCCCTTAGCTGAGTCTTGCTTAAAAGCAAGCAGCACGTTAATAAGGCAGAATGATGGTCTAAAACATGAGGCTGTATTAAAACAAGCGCAGGGGAGCAAAGAGAAAGTACACAAAAACAAGCACTAAACACACACCTCTTCCCAAGAGAAACGCCAAAGGGTCATTCGAAAAGAAAAAGCAGAGGGCATTGGAAGGGTTTGCTGCTGTTTGCGGGGGGACTGTTACACCGGGAGAACAGCAACGTAGCTCCACGGGGAAGGTGAAGAGGGAAGGTGAACAGCGTAGATGGCAGTGCAGTATAGCCAGGCTGAATTCTATACAGCGGCTGTGGCATCTGAAAGCCTCCAGAGACCGGGCAAAAGCAAAGGGTACGCTGTTTGGGCCTGCCAAACCGAAGACGCTGCCTATCGGACGCGCACGTGGTGAGCCCTTCACTGAAGGTCAGCTGGAAGTGCGCAGTCAATCGTCCAGTAGCCTTCCCAGAGCCACCAAGCCCTCTAAGCAGAGGATTAAAACCATTCGAGATGTGTACGTCACAACAAGAATCACATGCCAAGACTTCCTGCCTGCAAACCAGGGGGGGAGGTAGGGGAGGGGTGGGGGGAAGAGGGAAGGGAGGCTGAAATGTCTTTATTTGTGCTCTCAGGAGCCTCCCTTCATTTGACACCGATTCAGCAACCTTGCAGCTCCAGTTACTGACATTTTCTTCACCCAAAGCCATATTCTGTAAGCAATCTTCTGCTCCGTCACAGCTTCCTCGTTTTAAAGAGAATCCAGGATGCTGCCTTCGGAGCAACAGATGATGTTTCTGAGAAGTCAAACTTCCACAGCTGCAAAAGAAACACGCAGCCCCCAAACCAACAGCAAACAAATCCTAACTCCTCTCCTTGGAAAGCCTGCATTCTATGAGAACTGGTTTTCACAAAGAAGGAGCTTCAGTATTGCCTTTGATACCTCCTGTAATCACCCAGTGTCTGTGCGTACAGGTAAACATTCCAGCTTACATCCCCTACACCGCTTCATTCAACGGCTGCAGCCCTAAAGAAGGGACAAGGCTTCAGCCAGAAAACAAAGTGAATAAACACAAATGTTTAACACGGTGCGGGGGCCACATAAACACGGGGACAGCGGAGGCACAACAGGAACTGTGCGTGAGAATTCAGCACGTGTCAAAAATCCCTGAGACACGGCTGCTATTTGTAGTGTACTCGGGATACCCACACGAGTGCAACTGCGGGACAAAATCCCACTCGTTTTTTGAAACTAACATCTTGAACACAAGATTGGAGAGGGAAAAAAAAAACCAAAAAAAGGAAAATAAACACTCCGCATATAATTCTTCACATCAAAATGCACTGATCAGTGTAACACCCCTGACAGTGACACTCAACGCAGTCCCACGGTCCTCAACTCAGTGCTGTTCTGCTTCCCTGCCCCCGGCACGGATCCCACCCCCCCCAGCACAGTGCAGGTATCTCGTTGGGTACCAACCCACCCAATTTCCAGAACTAGAGGAAACTGTTAATAATGAAAAGTTTTATTAATTCAGGGGATTTTCAGCCCAGAACTCCTTTTCACAGACTGGGTAACTGGCCTTCAGAAATCACTCCAAACAAGCAACGACTCGATCGAGGGGATTCTGTCTGCTACGCAAAGGTCACTCTTCCTGGACACCCTGCTCCCTCCTCTCTCTCCCACCTCACTCTGCCAGCCCAGCCTTTCCACAAGGGCAGCAGCAATGGAGAGGCTGCCAGATCCCTGGGCACCGAAACAAGCACAAGGGGCAACTTCTCGCCCAGTGCCCGGAGTGGGGTCAGCAGTGCTCCAAGGAAAGCTATCCACAGAAAAATTACTGAGGGCAGAAAAACTGTCAGACTCACACAGCAAATAAAGAAAATCCTGAACAGGTGGAATGAAAACTAACATGACTTAGCACACTCATCAGGACAAATTCAGTTTGAAACCTTTTAATGAGGCAAGGAGGAATAAAACTTCTCTCTCTACCTGCTAGAGAGGAGAGAGGCCAAAGGACTCGGCCATCCGGCACGCGGAAGACTGCTTTACTGGACTCCGTTAACTGCATATTTGCAGTTATTTTAAGAACGTGGAACCTATCCTTCAACTCAGATGGCATTTCTCTGTTTAATAGTCATACCTTTTTAGCTGTTTTTCCAACCACCGCTGCGAC
This sequence comes from Todiramphus chloris collaris, assembly GCA_025345505.1. Classification (NCBI taxonomy): domain Eukaryota; kingdom Metazoa; phylum Chordata; class Aves; order Coraciiformes; family Alcedinidae; genus Todiramphus; species Todiramphus chloris. Next base: position 801,865 of record JANVCC010000267.1, on the reverse strand, counting down.
TTCAGAGGAAACTGCTGGGAAGCTAGGGGAGGGTGGGGACGGAATTATCTGCCCTTGTTTTCTCTGCTGTTTCTTCCCTGGCTATGTAAGAAAGCTAACACTGGAATCAAGCTGTTGTTTATTTAGCAACGTTGTCCATCATCCACCCTCCTCCCTGTCCGACTGCACTTTAAAGATCCAGAGTAAATAAGGTTCCTTTATTAATCAAATTTCAGAGATGTGTCAGTCCATAGCTGTCACAATCCCCAGGCCGAGAAGGGCTAATAAAAGTGACCCAGCCAACACACCAGATCAGTCTCCTCCTTTTTCACCAGCTATCCTACACTCAGCTCCTGCTGAAACCATGGCAGAGAATGGCATTAAAAGCACTTACTCCACAATAGTATCCCATTGACACGGGCACTCCTCACCACACCTGATGTCTTCTGAATGACCGTTACTGCCAGCACTGCCGCAGACCTTCCCGGCGTCCCCACGCACGGTCTCCCCCTAAACCCACCAGCTCAGAGCATCTCTTCACAGCTGCCCACGACAGGAGCTCTTCTGCCACGCTTGTCTTTGCTCTGTTACTAAGAGCTACTTCACCTGTTCACCTGGAGTGAATTAAGTTCAAAGTCATTTTTCAGCGCTGGAGTTTCCAGAGTTACACAGGGTACAGATGGAGCCCATCTGTTATCAACCACGGCTTGTTTTTTAAGACAGAACTACAGCCTTCCACAGAACCAGCTGGAAGAGAGTGAATCCTAATCCTCCAACTCCAGCTGGGAGCCAAAGCTTGGAGAGCACCCTTGGAGAGCAAGAGTGAGCTCTCAGTATGCAATTACGATGCTCTGGTTGCAGATCATTTATGTACTCCACCCAAAACAAACCAATCCACAAATAGCTTCCTTACCGGTAATGGGACTGTCCTTTGCTTTAAGACATGGAATTAACTGTTATTAACCTAAAACCAGGCACAATATAGCAATACTTAGGTATGCTTAAAGGCCTTCAAAACAACTACAATGGCCTCAAAGCATACGAGCTTTCTAAGATGATGTAAGAAGTTTGGCTTGGTGTGATAAAGGCGAGCGCACACTGGCATCCAGAACTACTGTTTGCAAGAGGGAAGGCCTGGAAGATGCTGCATGTATGAAAACCCCCAGTTAAAGTGACTGATGAGCACCAACAGACAGAAATAGCAACACACAACTAGGAAGCAGGCGTGCAATAAGGCCACGTGAGACAGCGGCACAGGGAACCTGCTTCCAATTCTCCTCCTGTTTTTCAGCCGCAGAGCACTTCCAGAATTTTGGACCCATTCTGTCAGCTGCCCGCAGGACAGCGTTAAGATAGTTACTTACAGACTGCTGCAGCCATGGCCAGTCTCAACTGACAGTTTCAAGGAGAGTGCAGAAGGAAATCAATTAATACCAGCTGTATTTTCCTTTTAATTGGGAAAGAAACAGGCTTTATTCGTAACACAGTGTCACCTTGCACTGCCCATCTCATAGCATTGTCTCATTTCACTCTAAATAACAACTTTCTAAAGCAAGATGCTTTTCAGTTATGGTTTTGTACAGAGCCAACAGAACTTGAACTCCCAGATGCACAGCCCTACAAGTGAAGGCTACTGTGCCAATGAGAACTGTCCAGGAGCACGACTGCAGGGCCTGATAGACCAGCACGGGTTCAGGGAGCTACTGCTGTTTCAACAAAGCAGGGGGTAAAAAGTGAGAAAGAAAAAGCAAAGTTACCTAGTTGAAAGGTTCCGATCAAAAAAGACCCAAAAGTATTGAAATCTGCAACCCCTTCCTGCAGCATTCCAAAGCTGCGGCACACAACTGCTCCAGAAGTTTCTCACGATGCATGTGACGTACATACGTAAGCATCAGGTATTTGCTGCTTTGGGACTTCAAATGCACAAACAGAGTATCCCAAACTAAGTGCCTGTGAGAGGTAAATCAGTCTGTCTTGTCTGGCAAGAGTAACCCACCTTTTGCACCAAAAAGTAGGCAAAGAAATAAAGGTATCAGTGGTACAGATAAAACAAAGGTATAGCAGGTTGCCTGGCCAACTCAGCAGCATGCTCCTAAAGCCTCCAACGATGTGGTGGCTCACAACAGATGATGAAGGAGGCTACCACCCTGTGCTGCCCTCTCTGCTCCTTCACCAGAGATTCCCTCCCTCCAGCATCAGCTGAACACACAGCACTGACTCAAACCAACGATTACATTTAACAGTAGTAAGACTGGGCTACAAACCCCAGCCGCTGAGGAGCAGAGCACTGCTTGCTTCACCTTTGCAAAGGCTGTGGCAACCTCCAAGAGATACACAGTGCCAGTAAGATTAACTTCCTCACTGAACCTCTAAAGCACCTGCCCCAACAGCGACAACCACAAAATAAACCAAAACAAAACGCAAAACTAAGAACCCAATCAAGAAATATCCCAGGAGATGGCATCAAGATACTCAGATACTCTCTACGGGGTTTTTGCACGCTCATGTCAAGCCTCTCTGTTCTCAGAGCCGTCTCAACAGTGTCCATTAGAGCAGTATTGTTATAAATCTGCTCTCACCTATCTAAAGATACACAGCACCCATTTAAAAATAAGTATGGTTTCCAAAGGAGCACCAAAGAATTTTTTCTTCCACCTCAGAAAAAGCATTTTTAAATAAATAATAATTAGTAGGATGTTTGAAGAAATAAAACTGTTCACTGAGCGAGTGCCAGCACGCAGCAATTTTTCCTCAATGAAAAAAAAGTCAAAGTCCTGTTCCAGTCTGCAAGTGTACTGACTGCACATGAAACAGAAGGGACAACTGTGCTCTGAAGAAATATTCAATGTGTGTTTTGTGAGGGCTTTACCGTCGACACTGCACAGCAACAGCAGGATCCCTTAGTTTAGAGCCCAGCCTGCAGAGAGTGGCTCCCTCCCAACAGATGTCACTGATGGATGGCGGGCTCAGCACTGAACGTTCTTTGCTCCACGCTTATCACCTCTTTGGCTGACCTGATGTGGGAGGTCTGACATCTACACTTCCTCACTTCCAGCTATGCTGGAGGGATAGCGGTTGCCCGAGACTTACCCAAGTGGCAGCAACTCAACCACCTTCTCTTACAATTTTAGTACGAACTCCCTTTACCTGCAGGTATTGCAACAGCTTGAAACCACCACCCCGTTCTTTCTTTCCACATCAAGAGGAGGTGTTGTCAATCTTAGCAATCTGCTGCCTATCACAGACACAATCCCAAAGTCAAGCCCAGCACTTACTCCAAAACCTCACAAGAAATGAATAAATAGCCCTTAACTGCAATTCCTGTTTTAGCTGCTAACCTGCAGGAAAGAGGAGAGGAAAAAAAAACCCCACAGAACAAACAAAAGAACTGGCTGCTTCCCTAAAGCCTACCCAGCGAAGGCACACAGTGCCTTAAAACTGAAATTAAAGACAACTCCTCTTTTGTCAGCTACCATCACTCACAGATAAGCAAACTGTAGCACTGAGCTGCCCATCAGCAGGGTTGTCTTTTCTCTGTTCGCTCGTTTTCACCCAAGCAGTGGGTTTAGGCCAGGGATTTCAAAGCCATGTCAGCAGCATGTCATCACTACCTGGTACCCGGAACTTGCCACAGTCTTTTGCCTTCGGATGCTAGAACAGGGTATTCAAAGAATACTGAGATAAAAAACCCAACAAGCAAGCAAATTCTGTTTACTAAACAAAGCTTCTGTAGTGCTGCTTTATGTTTCTTTAAAAGAAAATGTAAGCCTCAACTTTCCCAGACTTCCTGCAAGGCACTCAGTTCCAAACACACCGGAAAAGATCCAGCATTTAATATTCACTTCCAGGCATCTAAAGAAAGTGAGGCTGCTATCAAACAGGTAAGCACTGGCAGCCAAGTAGCACCTACAGTTCAACAAAGGAAAGGAAGAAATATTACACCTTTAAGATTCGTAAATCTTAAAATTAGATCACATGATATATTGACAGTTCTTAAATGGATGTTAAAGACCAAACAGTGCATGGATCAAAAGATTAACAACAGCAAACAGGAGACGGGTCACTGGGATTCTTCAGGGTTGGGAGGTTGATCTTTTGTTTATGTTGTTGCCAAGACTCTTCTAAGAATCAAGAGAAACACTGTCTCGATACTCACAAAGAATCTCTACTGAATGATTTCATTAAAGAAAAAGAGAGGAAAAGAAAAAAAAATCCAAACTAAACAAACCCTTTCCCACTCTTAAGCACCCAGGGAGGAAAATTACTACAGCATAGTAAGCCTTCTGCACCTGCATAATAGGTGGAGATGCCACACAAAGTAGGAGAGTGAAGGGAGATTATCACACAGTGCCTGTGCTTAAAAAACCCAACAAAACCCAAAACAGAACACAGCAAAACCAACCACACAGAAACTCCTGTAGGATAGGAACTGATCTGCAGTCAGTCAAGGCTGGCAGGGTCTACATACGTGTTTCCATGTCCTGCCTCCGTTAAGAAACTAGTTGTAACTCAGCATGGATTACACAGCACAGAGATGGCACCTGAAGAGCAGAAATCTATTTCTACTGTAGCTACTGTGCATTCTACTGTTCCTAACAATCTTCTTACTGTAGAAAGCTGCTCAGACCTGAGCAGGGACAAAGGAATTAGGCGGCAGATCTAACAGCCCAAGCCACTTGTAGGTGTGCAGGTGGTGTATTTATGCACACATACAGACACAAACTCGATAGGCATATTTTTCCAGGGGCCAAAAAACCCAAACCCCAGACAAAACTCAGCATTTAGAGCAGTCCATATTATCATTCAGTACTCTGATATATCCCATTTTAAGAAAACCCCAGGAACCACTTCATCTGAAGGAATATCAAGCTGGTCCTGAGTTTTGGCACATTACAAGATGACTGAATAGGCTGCAAAACACAACTGTGTTAATAATAATATGCACAGCTAATATTTTCCACTGTTATTACCGCTCTCAACCCAGCTGTCTCATGTGCCAGGCTTGTTTACATCCAGTTTTCATAACACTTTATAGCTATGCTGATTTCATTACAGATAGAGTTGGAGAAACATAGGAAACGTCTGTAGACAGAACACTTAAGAAAAGGATAGAGGAAGCTGCTGGAATTTTCAGCACAGTGACACTTGCTGCCCGTGTTCCTCTGGCCCACAACACTGACCAGTCGTGTCCTGCGTCTACAGTAGAGCTCCCACAGTTAAACCAGAACTTCGGAGAAACTTCACTGGTGCTGAAGCCACTCTGCAGATTGCTAGGGGTTTTTTTAGGAAGACAGTTCCTACGGCAGGTTTATTTCTCCAAACCCTAACAGGCCATAAAGCAGCCCTCTCACCACAGAGCAGAGCTGACTTGAACAAACATGAGCAGCACACACTCAAAGAGTTCATCTCCAAAGAGGATATTTACAACAACAAAAGCTTTCTAACACTGCTGAAAAATGTATTTATTATGGATAGAAACCATAATTTTTCAGATTTGAGAAGGCCTGGAGACTAGTAACACAAAGATATGAATTACTGGCAGATTGGTCTTTGCTAAAGAAAGACAAAACTTGGCTTTACTCTGCTTCCACAGTACCACCAGGACAGGAAAGATACTGACTGGGTCTGAATTTCACTCCCAATTTCATCTTGAGGTTGGAGTGGAGAGCCAGAGACCTTAGGCATGCAGAAGGATGGAAGAAAGGAGAGGATAAAAGCATAAAAATAAGAGACAGCAACAGAAAAATACTTTGGTTTGTACAATGAACCATAGATAAGTCGGGTGGGGGGAGGCACACAGAAGGGATCAGAGTGGGTGTTCATTCCAGCATGTTCACGCTCTCTACATCCTCTGATTTCACTCTTTTCTGATAGATCCTATAGAACTTTTCTTCCTACTTCACAACAAAGCTGTTCTGGGACACAAAGTGATTTTTTCCCTGTGAACAAAGAAAGCCTCTAAGACAGCATTAGGTAGCAACTGCTAATCAGTGCTGCGCTCTGTTACCTGTATTCAAATATGAAGCTGAACTGGCAATCAAATAAAAATGTGAAAATAAGAGATGACCTCAAGCTTGCTTTGCAAACCCACCTCACCTTACAGTGAGGAGGCTTACTTCCTATGCTTTGCTACCGTAACTATAGTAAGACTGTTATCATCCATCCAATTCCACTGTCCAGAAGCATGAAGAGGTAAACTCCCCACCGTACTTCATTTACAGTTTTCAAGCCCAAAGTACAAACGACAATCCATTATTATACTTCCTCCAGTCACACTCTGAAATGTGGACACAGCAGGATCCCAAACGCACACCAGCCCTCGCTGACTTACAAGATGAAAGTTGAACAAACAACTGACTTCAGCCTGCAACTCTGTATTGACACGCATCCTCAATCACAAGAAAATGCCCATGCAAACTGGCTCTTACCTTGTCTTTTTCATGGGGAAGGAGACACACTGGAGGGAGACAGGAAAGAGACTCAAAACTCTCCTTCCCATCAGCATTAGTAGTTGCTTTAGTGTTGAGTTGGTACAGGGGTCCATCTTTAAGGAGCCTCCCATGGCCAACAGCTCGTTTGACAGCTAATCGCAATTGCTGGTGAAAAATGGAGGCAGCGCTACCTCCAAATAACGCAGACACATCTTTCTGACCCTTCAGAAAGCGCTCGATGTTCTTCAGGGATGAGCCACTAGACTCAGCCAAGCCCTCGATTGCCCGTTTTATAAGTTTATTCCAGTCCACATTTGGTTTACCATCCAACTTGCCATGGTTCCGAGGCTTCGGAAGTGCTATTCTCCCAGGATTATCAGGATCCTTGTAGGAGTTGAGACCCTTGTTGGAGACTTTTAAAATAGTTCCATCTTTAACACTCAACTCTAACTGTTCCAGAACAGTTTTGCGGTCCAAACCGTGCGAAGATGACACTGCATTGCATATCCTCTCCTCTGAAGGACGCTGTTTTTGCTTCTTTACTTTTTTGATTGCCTCCAAAATCCACTCTGTATACAGCGGGTTGGCGAGTTTTACCATGGTGAAGAACTCTGTATATCCATAGAGTCGTTATCCTTTATCCCGATGCTGAACGAGGTTCACACGATGAGAAAACAGATTCGCGAGTGATGGGAACCAGCTAACCATAGCATACACGTTTGCTGTTCTGAATTACTCCTCCTTTCTCAAACATCATTTGTTTTCACACTAAAGAGAGGAAAGCAGGACAATTAGAAATCCCCTCATTCTTCCCAATAAAGCCCATAACAACTTCAGAGAAAGCTTTTCCACAGAGGTATACAGATTTCAGCAGATCTCACCTCAGCTGCTGGTCTGCGCTCTCACGATCAGAAGAACTCTAACATTAGGCCTGGAAGAAAAGAAGAAGAGAGACATTCCCAAAGAACAGTTAGAAAAAAAATAGTAGTTAAAAAAAAAAAAAAGCTGATGATATTAATTCAGTAAATACACAGCAGAGCTTTAATCCACTACCACAGTTCTGAAATGCTGAAGTAATACTTAAGGTTTTACCCTCAGTAGCAGCCACACAAGCTTTAACACTGAAACAACTCCATACGAGCTGAAGAGTGCCCTTCTATTTCAATCTGTAAGTCAGCATAAATTCTATACCAAGTTTTATATCATTGCTGAGCACAACCTAAATGAATATTGGGGGGGGAACAAACAACAACCTACAACAAAGATCTGAAAACAGCAGCTGCTCTCTTCGTTTTTACACACGGAAAGCAGTGCCTGAAACTTCAACAGAAAGCAGTAGGAATAGCCAAGAGTCTTGAGCAAACAGCAAGAAACTTTCAGAGCATAATCATAGGTCTGATTCCCTCCTGCTAAGAAAAGCTATGACAATTGTTCCATCAAGAAAAAAAAAAAAGTGAAGAAACACAGCTGGAGATTGTAATTAAATGTTCCACTTTCAGAGACCATAGAAAAGCAGAATACAACATTAGATTCTTTAGTATAGATGAGGCACACTGAAAACACTTGAGGACAAAGTAACAGGTGACCACACACAATGAAGGCTGAATGCTTATGACACTGCTAATTAAAGGTGCAGATGGAAGGCTCTGAGGCTCTACTTCACAGCATTTAGCTGTCTTTAATTTCTTTTTTTTTTTTTAAGTGTGATAACAGTACGTTGTGCCGAGGCTGCACTGCAAAAGCACGCTAAGCGAGAAGGATTTATAAATTGTTTATTGCGAGGAGTAACGATCTTCTGCAAGAGAAGTTTTAGTCGTGAGCTAGTTGTCAACACGGTTCTCCCGTTCTGCTTTCTAGCAAGTACTGAAGAATTTATCAGCACACAGAACACATCTGCAGACAGGTACCAGGCTCCACTGCACAGCTCCATACAGCCAGCACTGGAAAGATTCAGAACCACTGCTTTGCCCAGAAAGAAGGCAGCGCTTCGCCTGGAGTTCTTTTACCCCGCGAACAACAGATGTAAAGGAAAACGTGGTCCTTGAGACCTGCCTGCCTGGCACAGCGAAGCTGCGCTGCCGGGGAGCCCCCGCACGCCGGGATTCCGGGGCCGAGCAGGACGCAGCGCTCCGTCCCCAGCACAGCTCCGTGCGCAGGACGTTACGTAACCGCCCCGCCGGGCTGGGACGATACTGGGACGGTCCCAACTCCGGGTCGCTCCCTCGATCGCTATCTGCGTGACAAGCGGCCCCTGCACCTGCTACCGCTCGTCCCCATCCCCATCCCGGACAGGCCCCGCACACGGCGCCGGAGGGGCTCACCGCCTCGCTCCAGGGACTCGCACCGGCCGAATCGGGAGCAACGGGGCGCAGGCCGCAGCCCCGCCGGCCCAGCCGGGCCCCACGGCGTCCCTCGCCCCCGCGGAGCCGGGCAGCGCAGCCCTGGCTCCTCGCACCGGCTCGGCCGGGCCCGCGCCCGCCTCAGCCGCGCTCTCTCCCGCCAGACACCGAGAGCAGCTCAGCCCGCGACCCCCCGGCCCGCGCCGCCCGCCTCACCCGCGCCGTGGCGCGGCCGACGCCTCCCGAGGGTGTAGGCCCGGCGGGCCCCAGGGGAGCGGGCGGCTGAGTCCGGGCCTGGCGCAGAGCGGCGGCGGGGCCGGAACAGGCCGCGAGCCTGGAGCGCCCAGCGGGCCTTCCCCGTCCCCCGGCCGCGGAGCTCGCCGGCCGCCCGCCTCCGAGTTCCCCGGCACTAGGCACCCGACCCGAGGCGGTCCCGCCGGCGCTACTTACCGAGGCCCGCGAGAGACGGGAACCGAGAGGCAAAGGCCGGACGGCGGCGAAGCCCGAAACTGACACGGCGGCCATCTTGGGTCCGGAGCTCTGCGGCGGGGGGAGGGGGCGTGGGAGGGGAACAGCCCGCGGCGGGCGGGGGCGCGCGCGGGGAACAGCTCGGCGGGGCGGGAGCGGCCGCGGCCGCCGGGAAGGAGCCGCTCG
>JANVCC010000267.1:767026-787462 GCA_025345505.1 Todiramphus chloris collaris | reverse complement strand
GCCCGGCTGCGGGGGCGGCCCGCGGCGCCATGCGGGGAGCGGGGAGCGGGGAGCTGCGCGGGGCCGCGGCGGGAAGGCGGCGGCGCTCGGGGAAGGGCGGGCGGGCTGCGGACGGGGCTCGGGCGGGAGCGGCTCGGCTGCCGGCGGGGACGGCTCGCTACGGACCCTCCGCCGCTGCGAAACCGCGAGGCTGCGGCCGAGGCTGCGGCCACCGGCTGTTCCGCCCGCCGAGAGCCGGGCGGGGTGGCGGGAGGGCTCGGGCTGCCGGGCCTGCTCCGGGAAGGGGCGGCTGTAACCTGCGCGGGAGGAACTCCAGCCCAGAGCCTGGCCCAGGCTGCCCAGGGAGGCTGTGGAGTCTCCCCTGGAGCCTTTCCAGCCCCCCTGGCTCTGTTCCTGTGTGGGCTGCCCTGGGTGACCCTGCTCTGGCAGGGGGGTTGGACTCCCATCATCTCCAGAGGTCCCTTCCAGCCCCTGCCATTCAGCGATCTAGGATTAAATCCCTCTCTTAGGCTTAGTTAAGCTTGCGCTTAGGGCAGCGACTCCGTGTTTCTTCCGCCTTAAAAATACCAAGTGGTGTAGAACTGGAAAATGAGGTGCTGTGCAGCTGGGAGAGCGGGTGCAGCCTCGGCCGTGCCCGTGCAAGGACCAGGCTGTGGCTCAGCACGCGTGCGAGGGACTTTGTGTCACTTTCGCACGTCCTCGGTATGTTTGTGTTTGTGCCGTACAAGTACGCTGCCAAAACGTTACCCGTTCTACGCGGAAATGGCTTGGGAGCGACCCAGGTGCTTGGGTCTCGGCTCCGCAAAGCTCGCTGCTCGTCAGTGGAATCAGAAGGGGTCTGTCCGAGAGCGGCCGTTGGGTAACGGGGAGAACGGCGTGGTTCTCCTCGGCTCCGCGCAGGCACCGACACCGGCCTAGCGCGTGCTGAAAGCCAGCAGAGATGACCAAAGAGCGGATTCTCCGCTTACAGCACGTTCTCCTAGGTTATATCCGACTGGAAGAATCTCCTCCTGCTCTCCACCCTGACCGGCTGCCCGCCGTCTGCAGTGCCCTAACCCATCCCAACCCCTGGCTCAGTGTGCCCGTTGTGTGCGCACGATGCAAAGCAGGCATTTCTCACCGTTGCCTCCAAGGACAACTGTTGTGTAAAGTTTCACGAGAGCTTCCCTTTTTAGAAAAGAGAAAAAAAAATACGTTTTTCAGAAGCGTTGTGGAGGCAGAGTTGATAAAGCAAACTTGTGATGTTTTTTGAATGGCTTTGTTTAGTGTCTTGAGGCAAGAGATTCCTCTCTTTTTTTTTAGAAAGAGTAGCTTATCAGTGAGAAAGTTAAATGTTCTCTGTGAGTTACTTACAACTGGAAGCCAGTGGAGTTGGAGATGCTATTGTACATCCGTTTAGAGGACGGGTGTCTGACCTTGTCTTGCCAAGAGTTGGGTTCTCCCTACAAATTGATCTCTTCTCACACCTCCTCGCAAGCGTTCAAAACTTGGGTGGCTCTGTGCTGCGTGGCTGCCTGTGGTTTAAATGACAAGGCTGTGGTGCTGTGTTCAGAAAAGCTCTTATGGATATAAGTGGACTTCCCAGAGAAAGCAAGACCAAGAGGGCTCGCTGCGTACCAGCAGAACCCGGTTGTATTCCTAGAGCAGAGTATCAGTCTGTCTCTGTTCTGTTTCCGAATCTGCAGTAGGGTGTTATTATTAGCACTCTCACAAAATTAATTGGTTCTGTTGACTATCATAAATAAAAATACGTCCTGTTTTCTTCTACTCACTTTTTTTATTTTCACAGCACAGGCTAACAGTTAAATCATCACAATTCCTGCATATGGCAAACTGCAGATGGTAAGGAATTGTTTTAGCGTGCAGGCAGTGCACGGTTTGGCAGCACCCTGTTGTAGCACTGCTCTTGGGCTGTGCTTGCGTTTCCTCGGGGGCTCGTGTGCTGTGACTGAAGCACTGCAGTACCCTCCAGTGAGCAGTGCTCAGGCTGTCTGTGAATTAACCAGCAAAAGGAAGTTCTGCTCTGGCAGCATCTTCTGCCCTGCTCTCTTTTTAGGTTCCAGTTTCGAGCCACTCGTGCAGACCGACTTTCAGAACAAAACCCGGTTTGGAAGCAGGCAGGCAGCGTTTCTGCAGCAGGAGCAGCGGTGCAGCTGCAGAGTGTTCTCCGCAGGTGCCGGCGAGACGCTTTAACAAGCCTGGCTGGTTTTAAAGCAGAAAGGTATTTCCCCTTTTCCCCTCTCCAAGCTTTTCCTTTGGCGTGCAGAAATCATTGATCACCCTATGGCTGCTTTTGTATTAGGCACTGATGTCCTTGGTGGCTGGAGAAACCGTAGGAAGACACAAACTGGGTAAAATAGTAACAATTTTGGTGATGGGAGGGAAGTGGCACTTTTTAAACAACACATAATACAGTCAAAACCGAACTGCGTTTCATGAGACGAAGAAGAAACGCCTGTGTTGAGAAGATGCCTGTGCCTGTTGATTTTAAGGTCCAGCCTAAACCCAGGAAGGTTTGAGTTTCTCAGAGAACCAAAAGTGTAAGTGCTTGTAAAGTTAACGATGTGCTGCCACTCCACGGCTGTGCTACCCGTATGACTCCCGTTGATACACTCTCCCAGAGCCTCGTGCACTGACACAATAATCTTTGCAGTACCTTTGTGATAAAAGTAATTGTATTACAATCATAAATGGGTATTTTAAATTTAGAAGCAGTGTAATTAAATTACAATTTATTGCCACTCTGTTGCTCTCAAATGCGTTAATTTGTTACAGCAGCTTGAGTTCGACATTCAAAACACTCCAAACGTTATTTGATGTTTAAAAGATGCTTTTGATACAAATCGTGTCCGCAAAACATTGTATAGGTAATTTCTCTTTCATTATTTTTTGCTATAGCCAAAAAGCTCAGTTAGTGTATGTGGCATTATCTTAATACCTTAACTAAGGATGTATGCGTACAGTAGAACTAAAGCAGTAAATAAAAGAGTAAATAAACTGACCGCCTCATTTTGGGGGATACAACATCTGCAATGTTATCACTAGAAAGTAAGATCTGAATTCTGAGCAGTGCAGGTTTTTGCATTCTGGCATAATCGGTCGGTTCAGTTTACTCCTCTTCCAGTCGTGGTGGCATCACTGCTTCAAAGATTTGCCCACCATCCTGATGCAGAATCGGGTGTAGAGACTCTGACCCGAGTCTTTCCCCGCTTACGCGTCCATCCCACCCGTGTGCTCCAACAGCTTTAGCGCGATAGAAGGGACTTCTTGTTGGGCTTCCATTGGTCTTTGTTCCCAGCAGAGTAGTAAAATTGGAAAAGTATTTGTGGTGGCAGCTGCTGGGCTTGTTGTGGCCTCCCGGTATCTGAAGGGGCTACGAGAAAGCTGGGGAGGGACTTGTTAGGCTGTGGGGCAGTGACAGGACTGGAGGGGATGGATTAAAACTAGAGAGAGGGCGATTCAGGTGGGACATGAGGAAGAATTTCTTCCCCAGGAGGCTGGGGAGACACTGGAAGGGGTTGCCCAGAGAGGTGGTGGAAGCCCCATCCTTGGAAGTGTTTCAGGCCAGGCTGGCTGGGGCTGTGAGCAACCTGCTCTGGTGGGAGGGGTCCCTGCCCATGGCAGGGGGGTGGCACTGGGTCACCCCTGACGGTTCTGCGGTTCTGTGAACATGAAATACCTGCTCCGGTCACGCGGAACGCGCCCCGGTGCGAGCGAGAACGGAGCAGCTCCGCTCCGCGGCTTCCCCCGCAGCCCAGGCGGGCGGGGCCAGGGGGCGGGGCCGCTGCGCGCCTCGGGCACCACCCCGCGTAGCGCGCCGCGCCCTGCGTCACCCCCCCCCCCCCCCCCCCCCCCCCCCCGGCCAATCGCGGGGCGGGGTTTAGTAGGTCGCCCAATCAGAGCGCTGGCTGCCGAGCCCCGCCCGCCCGGAGGGGGTTGCGGGAGGGAGGTTTCTCGCGCTGCCGATCCGCGCGCTGCGGGGGGCGGAGCTTGCGGCGCCGCTGAGCCCCGCTTGGCACCCGCGGCTCAGGTTCCCGCGGCTCAGGTTCCCGCGGCTCAGGTTCCCGCGGCCCGGCGGGCGCTCCCTCCCTCCTTCCCTCCGCCGCCATGATCCACAGCCTGTTCCTGATCAACGCCTCGGGGGACATCTTCCTGGAGAAGCACTGGAAAAGCGTCGTCAGCCGCTCGGTCTGCGACTACTTCTTCGAGGCGCAGGAGCGGGCCTCGGAGGCGGAGAACGTGCCGCCGGTGATCCCCACGCCGCACCACTACCTGCTCAGCGTCTACCGGCACAAGATCTTCTTCGTGGCCGTCATCCAGAGCGAGGTGCCGCCTCTCTTCGTCATCGAGTTCCTGCACCGCGTCGTCGATACCTTCCAGGTAGGGCCTGGGCGGCGCGGGGAGGGCCCGGCCCGGCCCGGCCCGGCTCGGCTCTGCCCGGGCTGCAGGGTCAGCGGAGGAAGAGCCCCAGGCCGCTGCCGTGTCGGAGAAGAGAAGGGGGCGGCGGGGAGGAGAAGCGGCCCTTGGGGCTCCTTTTCCTGGCTCTTCATTCCCATCTCAAGCTGGAACAGGGGAGGGCCCATGGAAGCGTCAGGAGGAGCTTCTTCCCTGTTCCAGTGCCAGAGCCTGGCCCAGGCTGCCCAGGGAGGCTGTGGAGCCTCCTCTGGAGACTTTCCAACCCCACCTGGACACGTTCCCGTCTGGCCTCGTCACGGTGAGAAAGCACAGGCAGTGTGTGAGGCTTCGGAAGTGTTCTCCTCTGCAGCAAGCTTGTGCTTATGCGGAGCACGCAGAGAGTTTGAAGCTGTGCTGCCCCTGTATTCCGCAGCAAAATAAGCTCTGGAAAAGTCTGTACAGAATTGAAGTTGTTAACTGTGTATCGCCTGTGTGCGTGCAGCTGTTACAACAGAAGCGAAGGAGAATCCTTTGAGGGAAGGCCAGACTCCTTAGACAGCAGAGCTGCACAGGTAAAATACGGAGAATGCTTCAGGTAAAGACTGGGGCAGCTGAGGAAGGATGTGTAACACTGGGGTCTAATGAAAAGCATCACTTCAGAGAAGGCAGTGGTGGCCATAGCAAAGCACTTTTTCTCATTAATATTGCTTCTTAATCAATTGCAATTGAGCCACTTTCAAGTGCTAATTAAAAATCTCTTAGCTATCAAAGGCAGTCTTGTTACACAGAAAATAAGAGCACATGATGATGAGCTGACTCGCTGGCTCAGTGACAGAGGTATGCTTGGAGTTCACAGAATCACGAGTGTTAGGGGTTGGAAGAGACCTCTGGAGATCATCGAGTCCAACCCCCCTGCCAGAGCAGGGTCACCCAGAGCAGGTCCCACAGGAACAGATCCAGGTGGGTCTGGAAAGTCTCCAGAGAAGGAGACTCCACAGCCTCTCTGGGCAGCCTGGGCCAGGCTCTGCCACCTTCACAGTGAAAAAGTTTCTCCTGCTGTTTCCATGGACCCTCCCCTGTTCCAGCTTGCACCCCTTGCCCCGTGTCCTGTCAGTGGATGTTACTGAGAAGGAGTTGGGCACCTCTGTTGGGTGTAGCTTGTCTGATGTGCATGGAGTTCTGGTGGTGGTTTTATCTCCTCCAAGAGGCTTGATTTATGCCTGTGTGGGAGGACACTGAACTGCGTGGTCACTAAGATTCCCTTTCAGAATCTTTCAGTTATTTCTGTTGCACAGGATTACTTTGGTGTCTGTTCGGAGGTGATGATCAAGGACAATGTTGTGGTGGTGTATGAGGTGCTGGAGGAGATGCTGGACAATGGCTTTCCGTTGGCAACAGAGTCCAATATTCTCAAGGAACTGATCAAACCTCCCACTATCCTGCGAACAGTCGTCAACACTATCACAGGTACGGGGGAAACAAGCAGCTGGGGGAGCTGGGTGGTGATATTCCTGCTTCAGGGAATTAGGACATGGGTGAAGAAAACGTATGTTGTCCCATGCCCCCAGCATAGGTGTATGCAGAGACTCCTGTCTTAGTGCTTTGCTATGAGGTTCTTTTCAGCATCACCTGCACGTTTGGGGTTTTTTTAAATCAAAACAGACAGATTTCATTTCCAGTTACAGCCTTGGTGTGACTCCCTGGGCGAGTTTGTTTGGTGTGGGGATCAGGTGGGGTGGCAGTTTGCTTTTTAATTGTAATTCCCCGTGCCTTATTGTGGTATGTTTGGGAGTTGGGCAAGAGAGGTCTAAGTTGCACAGTGTAGTGACTCTGGGAGAGTCTGCTGTCCTACAAAGAGACAGAGGTTCTCAGGGATTCATTACCATGAAGTTACGAGGCTAAGGACTCGTTCTGGAGCACTAACTTTTGGCATTGTTGTGACTGCCTTTCTTTTTTCCAGGAAGCACTAACGTGGGTGACCAGCTTCCTACGGGACAGCTGTCGGTGGTGCCGTGGAGACGTACCGGTGTAAAATACACCAACAACGAGGCCTACTTTGATGTGATTGAGGAGATAGATGCGATCATTGACAAATCAGGTATGGAAACTGCTCCTGGCTAAGACAAAGGTAACTTGTCCTGATAGTGCCTGAAGAGAGATTTAGGTCTCCAGAGAGGAGCTCCTTCATGCAAGCGTGGGAAGCTCCAGTCCAATTCTTACTCTGGAACATTACCAACTTACAGGTGCTATTCAGTCAAAACTTTTAGAGAGGTACCAAGGTTTTCACTTGTCCCTGAGGTCTTGTAAGCAATTCTATATTGGGAAAACAGAAGGTAAGTGGAAAATGTGCAGAGCACTATCTCCTTAGTCTTTGTGCATCTTAGTTTTGTTGGTGTGGGGAGCCACTGTCATTGGCCATTAAAGTGGACATTGCTGGTCTCAGTGGTTCTTACTTGTATGCATCTTCTCTAGAAGTTGCTGAGAGTGAGAACAACATTAAGCAGGCAATATAATGAGCCATGACATTTCATAAAGATAAAAAAATCTCCTTCCTTGGCCTTGTCAGTTTTTCCCCATTGGGATTTTTTTTGATCACGTTCATGTAACCTCCCACATTTACTTCACTGTTGCAGGTTCCACGATTACTGCTGAAATCCAAGGGGTGATTGATGCTTGTGTGAAGCTGACTGGGATGCCAGACCTCACCCTCTCCTTTATGGTAAAGCTCAGGGATGTATTTTCACTTAAGTATTTTGAAAAGGGTTTCCCAGCCCTGCTACTAGGATCTCAGTCTCACGCTGATGGATTCCAGGAGATCAGAACTTGAGTATGTGCAAAAAGAGAAAGCACTGACAGTAGAAACTCATAGTGAACTTCAGCAACTTTGAGACTAAAGGTTTTCTTTTCAGATTCTTTGTTGAAAGTACTGTTAGTGTGTGCTGTAACTCAGTTTGAGATACAGTGGTGATTTAGGCAGATATGCTAAAAGACCATCTTGCTTATGAGTATGCATCAGTGGAATTACTTGACATGCTTAAATTTCCTACAAGAGGATGGAAGTTACTGAGCACTGCTGTTGCACAGAGGTGACAGTATCAAACAGCTCAACGTGTCTGCAGGTAGATACCTTCTAGTGGGCACAGTGTGTCGAATGGTAGGCCCTTTGTGGGTAGAAGGTTGAGAGGAGGTTATTTTCAGGAGTGCTGCCTCCACTAACCTTGTGACTGTCTTTTATTGCAGAACCCTCGGTTATTAGACGACGTCAGCTTTCATCCATGCGTGCGTTTCAAGCGCTGGGAGTCAGAGAGAATACTTTCCTTCATTCCACCCGATGGCAACTTCCGCTTGCTCTCCTACCATGTCAGTGCTCAGAAGTAGGTGGTGAATGTAGTGCTGTGAATTACACAGTTTGGATCTTCCTGGCTGCGGGGCAGGGAGGAATTGCTTTTAAAGATTAGGTGGCGTGTTGTGCCAAATGTAGAGGTGAATGGTAACTTGCACTTTTCCTTTTTGAAAAAAAAAACATGTTTTTACCCTGTTTGGAGCAGTGATTCTGGCTCTTTTTTTTGGCAGAGAGCATTTTTCAAAGCCTAGGAGCAGATGAACAAACTAAAGAGGGAAAGAATTAGGCAGTATGGAGTAATGGAGTCTTTTGCTGAAGTCTTCTGTTACACTGAATGTAGTTACTTGTCCTGTAGAAAGGTAAAAAACTAAGATACAGCAAGCTTGACTGAAAAAACCCTGTAATTAAGATCTGAGAACAGGATTCTGACTTTGCTGTTAGATCAAACAAGTAAGTGTAGGATTTCCTTCTCTTTTAAGGAGACAGATTTCCAGTGTTTTCAGCGCAGAAGGTAAGGACTGCATCGGGAAAAGCAACGATGAACGCAGGAGGTTGACAAAGACTTTCTGTTCATGTCTTTCTTCCAGTCTTGTGGCAATTCCTGTCTACATCAAACACAACATCAGTTTCCGCGATAGCAGCTCCCTGGGACGCTTTGAGATCACAGTGGGGCCGAAGCAAACGATGGGGAAGACCATAGAGGGAGTGATGGTCACCAGCCAGATGCCAAAAGGGGTCTTAAATATGACCCTCACACCCTCTCAGGGAACACATATCTTTGATCCAGTTACAAAGGTGAGATGAAAGAGAGAAATTAATTTGTTTTTTACCTTTCAGCAAATGAAGCTCAGCTGTTCATGCTCATGTAAACATTTCCTTGAACACTGATTTTTTTGAAGGCAGTATTTTTTTCTTGGGGTGACAATGTTTTCTGGACAGTTCCATACTACAATTTGTCTTAATCCCCTCACCAAACAGCTTGGTGTCTGAGTGGGTTGTAGCTGTGGTTGCTTGGTGTGTGTAGAAAATCCAAGAACTGGTACTGTATGATGAGGCACTCGTCTGGTGGGCGCTTTACAAAGCTCTGCATATCCAGTTGTCCTGCCTGGTACTGCATGGTAGACTTTGCCAGCACTGAGGATTGGGGTTGGGTAGTGGGTTTGGATTAGTTTTGAAGTATTCTGGTTTTTTTGTTTGATTTCTTCCCCCAGTACACACACACTTGAGTTCACTTTTTATTTTTTCTTATTGCAAACTTAAATTTGATGGTTTACCCTCAAGAAATACTGCTTCAGGCACTTGGGAAGGAGACAATTCTGCATTAGTTTTGTCACATACTTAGGGGAAATGGGGCCTGTAGCATAAGTAGTGGAAATACAATGCATGTCAGGCTTTTGGGGAACATCGTAGAAAGAGAGGGAGAAGAAAGGTCCGAAGCAGCTGCTCCTTAAGCCCTTACTGTGTCTGTTCAAAGATACTAAGACAAAGACCTTTTCCATAAAGAAACATTAAAAGCTGTCATTGGAAGGGGACTTTCCTTTAGAGGGTGTTAAAGTAGTTCTGTTTCACTGCTGTGTTTTCTGTTCCTTGAAGTTGCTGTCATGGGATGTGGGGAAAATAAACCCCCAGAAGCTGCCAAGCCTGAAGGGAAGCATGAGCCTCCAAGCTGGGACATCAAAACCGGATGAAAACCCCACCATTAACCTGCAGTTTAAAATTCAGCAGCTGGCTATATCTGGTAGGTGACTGTCAGGTAAAGAAGCTGAGTGTTCTCTGCCGTGTCAGTGCTCGCTCTGCACAGAGCTGAAGTAGCTCTACCTGAAATGTGTTCTTCAGGTAAAAAAAGCTGTGAGCTTTGACCACAGATAAGTGGATTTGTTCTCTCTGCAGCTCTGTGAAACAGCATATCTGCATGTCCTTGCATTTGGTGCTTGCAGACCTATACAGAACCTTAGGGTGTGGATGGGCTTGTAAAGAATCGTTCTGACAATTGGGAGTTGTCAGCTTTTTCTCCCTTCTGTTTACTGCTCGCTGAAACTGCCCGTGTGTTCTGCGCTCTGGGATGATCCGTTCCGTGCCCTGCAGGCTGGTCCCTTGGCTCACAGCAGCAGTCGGTCTCACGCTGTGTCTGTTTGCCTCTAGGACTGAAGGTGAATCGCCTGGACATGTACGGGGAGAAGTACAAGCCCTTCAAGGGGATAAAGTACATGACTAAAGCTGGCAAGTTCCAAGTCCGCACCTAGAGGATCCTGAGCGTGAGGAAGAGCGCTCTCCTGTTTCTCCTGCCTCTGGCTGTTGGGTGCAGCCTCTTACCCCATCCATCTGTTCAGGGTCGCTCCCTTGCCTCTAGTAGCATGAGAAGGAGAGCCAGCCCTTAGGGAGCTGGGCAGCAGGGAAAAGGCATGTTGATCTGATTCCATCTCATCCCCAACTGAGTCTGAAGTGTTTGCAACAGTGGCAGGTGGGAGAGGTGTTCAGGTCCCTTGGGATTAGTCAGCTATGTAAGCTTGTATCACCTTCATTTTGCTGTCTTAAAGGAAACTCTAGGGATTTATTGCCTTTTGTAACTCCTCTTCCTTATATTTTCATCAGCTTTTATCCCTTTGTGAGGTGATACAAGGCTGGATTTCCACAAACCTCATTGTGCTGGTCTGGGAGCTGTCCTCCATCACTGGGTGTTCGTGGGGAGGGCTGTGTAGCTCCTGGCAGCAGAGAGATCATCAGCCACTCTGCCTCAGCGGGGCCGGGGCAAGTGGAGAGGCAGATTGTCCCACCGAGGATGGAAAGTTAAGAAGCCTGAGATTTGGGATGGTGCCAGGGAGGGAGGAAGTGGATGCATTTTCTAGATATTTCATAATCTCTGGAGCTCAGACTGGAGTGGAGAGACTGGAAACCCATCTAAATCTTTGTATGGTATCCTATGAAGGGCTGACTGTAACACATGTTATCTTGTAACTCACGGGTGGTGACATCTGCATGTAATTCTGCTTCTCTTATTTTGCCAGTATTTGAAGGTAGGGACTCTCCTAGCTGCTTTGAGGAGTCAGGGAAGAGACAGAGGCAGGAGAAGTTTTGTGCAGACAGCACTCTGATGGAAACTGAAGCTGAGGCTAAATGATCACTATCCTACTAACTTCTTGGAACTTCTTTTTGTCTCTGCTTTTTACAAATGAAGGTGATACTGCTGTTTTCCTGCTCACTGATGTCTGTCTGTGAGATAATTGTGTCCTGGCACCTCTGTAGTGTTTCTGGTTGTCCTACCTCATTCCAGTTCCTGTACTCATCAGCGGCTGTGCAGGTGGATTCGAGCCTACACTGGATTTTTCACTGGGACCATCACTTCTGCAGGAGCTGTTGCTGCATCTGCCTATTCCAGTCTGTGCTGCATCTCTCTGTACAGCATCCATCTGAAATGAGAGGCGTCTGCACTGCTCCGTGTTGTCTGTCATGTGCTCCTCGGCCACTAGATGCCAGTGTGTTTTCTCTGTGGTAGCAGAACTTGTCCCCGAGATGCCCTACGTGTGACTCCAGCGCCTGTCAGGCAGCTGTGGAGTCCAGCGTGTACAGTTCCTGCCTGTGAACAGAACAAGGCGACCCTAAATGAAGGATGACATACATTTTGGCTTGCCTGCGATGGATACTTGCAGTGGATGAGTGGCATCTTGCTCGTGGAATTGCAAATTTGAATGCCGTAGCAGGTGGTCTTACTGCTGAGCATGTTCAGTGCAAATGGAACCTTTGGCAAGGGCATCAATAAAATTCATTTTTACCTGTCATCCGTGTCATTTCAGAGTGGTTTGTGTGGGCTTTGCAAGAAATACAGCTGGTATTTGAGGAAGAAGGTAAACTGTGTCAATTGTGCTGTGGATAATGGGTGCCTTGGGGGGATAAATGCCTTCGTGCAATTGGGATTGCAAGCCTGGGACTAAGTCACTGTCTGAAAAGCTAAAATTCATTTATTGGCAAGTTTTTGGAGTGTTTCCCAAAAGGAGTGCTGAACTGTATAGAACCTCAGTGAAACTTGTCTTTGGGAAAGCAGATGAACGATTTTGTCTACTAGGTAGGGTTTTGGGTAGCAGGCCAAGGGCTATGCTTTAATTATTTTAATTTAATTAAGACAATTAAGTACCTCTTCACTTTCCTGCTTCTCAAGTACTGATGTCCGTTAGCTTTGCAGCTTTGTTTTTTAAAGGTTTTTTGGGTTTTTTTTCCTGCTGAAGTGATTCGTGTTACTCGAGCTCTTGAAAGACCCGGTATATGCATGAGAGTGCCCAGCCCTTGTGCCAGGCTTGCTGTAGCAGTCTGAGATGGCTGCAAGTTCCTGTGGAATGAGAGATGAAGCAAAGCAGAAGGGTATTTTCAAGGGGCTGGTGACACCTGTGATGCAAAACCGTTCTCTGCAACTTCAATTTCTGCAGGGTGTATTTTTCTCTACGGTATCGGTACCAGGTGTGGTTCAGTTACATTTTATTGGGAGCTGCTAAGGTCACATCGAGCTCAAATAATGTATGTAACAGGCTGTTAGAACTGTGGGACAAAGGTTGTATTCCTGGGGATACTTACCTGTGTTACTCATTGGAATACTTTTGGATGTTTAGAGGCTGCGAGGACTTGGCAAGCTTGGGGATGCCAGGCTAGCGAGGCACAGCAGCACTTGGAAATGGGTTTAGGGGAGAGGAATGGAAATTAATTGGTCTTTTTCTCAAGGCTAATACTTATCAAAACATAATTAACAACAACAAATCAGCCCAACCTCCCCTGAACTGTTTAATAAACACCTTGAGTTTTTCCCCCCTCCTGGCTGGAATGTGGGACTCGCTGCTGAAGCTAACTGGACCGGCATCCCTGCTGCTCAGGACATGAGAAGATCTCTCTGAGGTCAGTGTCTGAGCTGGCAGGCAGAGACACAGACCATTTGTAAAGTTGCCATTTACAAAACTCCTTTAAGTTACGTGCATCCTTACCCAATCTCTGGTCTGTATGTACTTGTTCTAGAAGCTTCTCTACTTGACTAGAGTCTGTGCTAGCAGATCAGCAGATTGCTCCTAACACTGAGTAGATGTTTTGGGTGGGAATGTTCTGAATTTCCCAGATGCAGCAGGCTGGTTTTCCAGCTGTAATGCCTGGCTGATACAACATTAAAGCTAAACTTTGGTAGCCTCAATATAATTGTTCTCTTTGTAAAACAGTAGTCACAGCTGCTTCCTCTTACTTTATAAAACAATTGGACAAGAGCGAATCTCTCAGAGGGGCTTAACTCATAGGATGGGCATCGATACCACTTGGCATCACGTGGCGACTGCAGTGCAAGCAGTTCTTGGTTACCGAGGTTCTAGTTCAGGGTGATACCTGTTCTGTGCTCCATGAAAGGGCAAAGGCAGCCTTGTGGCATCTGGCTTGGTCTCGTGGATCTAAAGCTAGCAGGCACCTACAACAGCTACCGTTACACCTGTCCTTTGTTCTGCTCTGCCGCGCCGCAGCGAGAGCTTTTGCTCTCACGTGAGTCGAAGCAAGGAGGAGAATGCCTGGGGCTGCGGGGGGAAAGGAGCGCTGGTTCCCGATAACCTGTGCCTGGGGAAGCAGAGTAATCTGAGGATGTGCCCTTCTTGCGTGTTGCAGTTTGTCTTCCTCTGGCAGTGAAAGTCACGAGCATCGGGACAAACAGGAAGCCCCGTCAGCATCCTTACGGCACCCAGAAGGCAGCCGTCAGGGGATGGTCACAAGGCTGCGGACAGTTGGTTTGCTCTCAGGGTTTCATGTTGTCCCGAATCCAGTCAAGGTAACGGTTCACGTTTGTGTAAACGCCGGGCATGTCCCTGCGGCCACAGCCTATTCCCCAGCTGATGATCCCGATCAGATACATGCGCTCGTCCTTCATGCAGACCAGAGGCCCTCCAGAGTCACCCTGCAGAGAAAGAGCTGGTTGGCAACAATCTCCTTTCTTTCTTTGGTTGTCTTTTGGTTTGCTGTGGGGGTTTTTTTGGTTTTTTTCCCTCTCACTGGCTTTACTGGTGCACTACTGCCTGTGGAACTACCCTGTGCAGTGTGCACACAAATCACGAGCTCGTACTGTTTTCACATAACCCGCTTTGTGTCAGGCTCCTGACACCCCTCTCATCCAGGGAGAGAGCCAAACCTGTCTAACACTAGAGCATCCAACACTAGAGCATCTAACACTAAAGCATCTTACTTCGGCGCTCACTTGTGAAACGTAGGTGAGATGTGAGCAAGAGGAATGTTCTTATGCGTGCTATGAAGATCTGAGGTGTTTTACACTACTGTGTGTAACTGTTTAAATAGAAATGATGTGGACTGGATGTGTGACCTCTCCTTTTCCTCACGTTACAGCTGCTTGTTGCCCCCCATCTCTTGGCCTCTCCTTTTCTCCACTTTTAGCAGAGCAGCACAGCCTTCCTCTTACAGAACCTCCTGCTGAGTGTTCTGCGCGCTCACACAAGTGAAAACATTAGGAAACGCTGACGAGGTGGAGTTTCCTGCTCAGCTTTGTGTTCTTTCCTATACTTGGGATTTTCAGACTGTATTGTTCTGGTTTGCTGGGTTAAGTGTGGCCTGCCTTCCCAGCTCTAAGGGGCAGGGGAAGCAAAAAGGAAAAGGAGCCTGCAGTGAAGTCCAACAGAAGTCTCTTAACGCTTCCATGTAGCCAAGTGCAAACCTTCTTTAAACGATCTTTGCAGGATCGTAGGATTGTTTAGGTTGGAAAAGACCTTTAAGGTCACCAAGTTAAGCTTTTTGCTTGGTTAGCTCAGACTATCAAGGACAGACCTAACAAGGAAAGAGAAACAGAACTGGGTCCACCTTGCAGGCATCATCAAGGTGCCTCGTGTCTCCTGCACAGAGCATGTTGTCCGTAACGGTCCGGTTGTCCAGGTGCTGCGCCGTGCACCGGCTGGCTGGGAACAGTCTGACGTGGCCCTCCTTCAGGTGCTCTGAGTAGAACGGGGAAACTGGAAGAAAAAATAGAAATAGGTACATGTGGATGTGCATATTCTGTTAAAAAGTGGCAGTGGTTTAGGGGTTGAGGCTGTAGCTTAGGAGAAAGCAAACAGAAGTAGCTGGGGTGAAATTCGTACTTCTTTGCCAAAGGGTCTTTTTTAACTCTTGAGGGTTCTGCTTTGCTAGTGAGAGCGGCTTACGTCTAGCTGGAGAGAGAATGTTGCTGCTTTAGCAAGCTTAGATGCTAGAGAGGTTTTTGCAGGCTCCAAATTAAAGACTGATGGGCTTCTCGGGTGGATAAGTCAGGACAGGACTCTGATGTTTCAGTATAGACTTGTGCTAACAAAAATCAGATGCCCTGTCCTACACAACACCGAGTAACGGGACAGGAATGTGCACTGGTGCTATGTTGGAATGGAAGGGATTTTTTTGTTTGTTTTGTGCATTGGCTTTACTCCTCTGCATAGCTGCAATCGCACGGAGCTGAAAGTTGGCAGGAGTGTTGTTTTTCAGCCTAGTCTTGAATTAAGGTGGCAGCATCCTTCCCCTCTTGGAGCTTATCCTGTACTTCCTGCATGCAATGCTGAGGACGAGCTTTACAAGCACTGTAAAAACATTTTGTGCCACACTTACATGTTAAATCTCCCAAAACCCTCTGGGTTCGAGTCACAGTCAGCTCGTGTTACGATGCATGCCTCAAAGAGGTCATAAGTTAGAGAATAAAAATACATCAGTGGAAAGTGCCAGCAAAATAAGAGCTGTGGGTTTTTTTCATTTGTTTCAAATATAGGTCAGCCTGTGTGTACTTTCAGACAAGTTTTATTCCTGTTGTAGCTCACACTAAAAACCATTCTGCCAGACTTTTAATATATATTTGGGATTGTGATTTCCTGAGGTTGTTTTTTTTCTTGTTAATCAGTGCACAGGCAATATATCTTCCAGAACAATGCAGCTACCTGTGAGCGTACGGTGTGCTCAGTCTCGGCAGAAATGGATTTCTGTCAGACAGCAGCATGCAAACGCACTCAGGAGAGAGATGTGGCAGCCCTGACTGCTAGTTTGCTGTCTTTCCTAGCCTGCCCATTATGCCTTTTCTTGTGTCTCTGCTGTTGGAGAGTGTTGAGGAAGACTCTGCCAGCCCACGCAGCTGACAGAGCTCGGGTGAATGAAACCAAGCTTTGCTGTCTCTCCCACATTTGTTTCCTCGTACTGATACAAGCTGTATAATAATTCGGGGGGGTCACACATGAAGTGGTGCTAAAGGCTTGAGTTCTTTGAAGGCAGGGACCCAGGCTGTGGTGCCAGCATCGTCCACTCACATTCCTCGCTTTTGCCGTAGCCGGAGATCTCGCACTCGGTCCAGTCAGGCAGCTGCAGGTCGGGCGTGGGGAGGCAGGCAGCACGGACAGTGTCCGTTTCCATCGCGCAGTCTTCTGCACTCGAGCTCAACTGCAACAGAGCTGAAGGGTGGGAGGAAAAAAAACCAAAATCCCCACTTCAGTGACCACAAACTGGAGCCAGCTGTGACCTTTCCACTCAGGAGGTGAGAAAAGCACTTACCAATGTCATTGTTGAAATTCTCTGAGTCAAATCTCTGATGCACAGTGTAGCTCTTCACTTGAAAACTCTGTTCCTGTTCCTCGGGAATTGCTCGGGAAGTCCTGCCCAGCACGACTTTCAGCTGACTTGCACTAAAACTGAAGAGAGGAGAACCTTAGTTTCTCCCCGCGTTACCAGAGCAGAGCCTTCCCTTGAAGATGTGCTGCTGGAGCTCCTGCTTTTCCTGGTGTGGCACTCTTAGCACTTCACTGCCCGGGCAGTTTGCCCTCAAGGGCACTATTTGCCTTTGGCTTTTGCACACATCGCCCACAGAGCTGCTCTGCCAGCCCCTTGCTGTTCTCAGCTTTCTGATGGCTCTGCTGTATGGGCAGCTTTGTTCTTCAGCCACGCGATGCTCTGCAGTGGTGCTGGTTGGCCTGGTGGATGCCCATCTGCAACGCCCAGCACAATTGACTCTACACTCTTTAGTGAAGAATGACTTACTGGGATAAAAGATTCCTTCCAAGCCTTTTCCCCTCCCCGTAACGCCATACTGGATGCTTCTGTTGTCCGGACTTATTTTTAACCCTGAGCCAGCACTGAATCTTCAACTTACCCTTCCTCGAAGCAGTGAGCAGCCGAGAGAACCCAGCAGGAGCCGACCAGGATTCCCCCGCAGAGGAAGTGCTCTCCGGGAGCTCGGCGGTACTTGACGAAGATGGCAGCTTGCCACGGGTGAGCGGCGATGTCCGCGTAGGGACCACCCTTGATCCTGTACCGGGCCGCGCGGCGCTGCCGCAAGCCGCAGGTGGCTGTGGGTGACAAGCCCGGGGAGAGGCTGTTTCCTTCGGGGGGCAAGAGGAGACCCTGGAGGCGTCAGCGCGCGACCAGGCAGCCTGGACTGAGCTGTCTAGATCCTGACTCGCTCCTGTTTCCTAGGAAACTCGGATTCTGAGTTGAAAAGTACAGTAAGGGAGCCCTGTCCTCCATTTCTGCAGTCTTCCCTTAGGGCAGAGAAAGGCACTTCTGGGAGGGTGGGACAGCAGAACCTCACTCCAAAAAGCGGCTGCTTTTTTAATTTTACTCTAAGAGGCTTGAGTTAAACACAAATGCCACGCAGAACAGTAATGCCTCAAGGGAAGAGGAAAATCAGGAGGGACAGAGTCCTTACAGCAAGCAGGCACATTGCAGTACTCCCACGTGAGCTGATTTCCTTTCAGAACATGGCACCAGGGCTTGCTGTCATTGTCAGGATTCCTGCAGCGCGGGAAAGAGAAGAGCTATTTGTATTATCAGATTTGGGGAGACCCAAAGGCAGCAGACCGTGATCCAAGTGTAGGCTTTTTGATGTTTCTGGGGACACAGCAGGCCCCTGGGGCATGGGGGGTTTGCGTTTATGGAGTCTGATGGTACAGATGCACGGACAGGTCAGGTGGGAGGAAATGGCTATCGGCAGCGAGCTTCGCTCCCAGCAGCCATGTATTTCCCGTGCTTTAATGACCCGGGTAAAAGACTGGGTCCCTGCCTCAGAAGTACCACAGGGAAGTGTGATGGGATTTAAAAATTCTGTAGCTGGCTACATACCGGCAAAAATTGTGGGTGCCCAGGCCCAGCTGGTAAGCATCTCTTCTCCAGGCCGTGTATTTCTTGCTGGCGAGGAACCGAGAATTCCACCTCAGGCAGGTCGCTCCGGAGCTGGTGAGGCTGTGGCTCCCTCGGTAGTCTGTGCCTCTCCCAGACCTGCAGTTCGTGCTCCCAGCTTCAACAAGAAAGCTGTGTGTTAACTGAGGGATGCGAACACGTCGGCTGTCTCTGACTGTGATTCCTGCTCAGGACTCTGTATATGAGTGACGTGCATCTCCGTCTCTCAGTGTCATAAATATTAAAAGCTTAAACACAGTTTAACGTGAGAGCCTCAGCTTTTCAGGCTACAAGTCCACAGAGAAGCTCTGAAGTCCATTCCCTCTCTCCCTGCACGTACCTTTGGAGCAGGAGGGCACGCTGCAGTGTTCCCAGATGTACTTTCCCCCTTTGTAGATATAGCACCAAGGTCTGGAATCCTCATCTGGGTTTCTGAAAGAGTTAGGATATGAATGCATCATTCTAAAGCTATTGTTCCAGGTCAGTAACACTGCTCTGCAGTGGGGATGTGGACTGAGCCATCAGAAGCCATTTGGGTTCCTGTTTTAACTGTAAAATTGTGGAGTACAAGGCGTGGAGGATGAGACACCAGTAGCTAGCAGGAGTGGGCAGCTTGTTTGTGCTACTTCACTCAGGAGCCAGAAGCAATGTATTTTGAGAGTTTTAAGCAGGGTCTGGAGCTGCAGGCAGCTGGCTTACAGCGGGAGTTTTAGGCACCGAGTAGGGACAAGGGGAAGCCTGTGGGGTGGGAGATGTGTGCATTCTGTAGTCTGCCATAAGCACCCAGTCTAGCTAGATCCGGAGTTCAGACACATCTGCAGGAGTTGGAATTGCTGCTCCTGGGCAGTGTTCTCTGCTTGGTATGAGACTGTTGGGAGCAGTTGTTCCTTCAGTCCAGGCCCTGGGAGCCACGGGAGTCGTCCCCCCTGGCCCGCGTGCCCCAGCCCTCACCTGCAGTAGTTGTGGTTGCCCAGCCCCAGCTCAGCCGCGTCCGCTCTTCGGCCGCTGTACGCCCGGTCCATCAAGCCATTGCTGTTCCAATTTAAACACTCGGTTCCGCTCTCTGTCATGCTCCACGTACCCCTGTATGCTACTCCAGTGTCTTTGTAGCATTTAACTTCAGTATCTGAACAAAAGAGAACAGAATCTGTTACTGACAGCATCCCAAGCTCTACTTCCCTGGTTCCTGTTCTGTTTAAACTCGTCTCCCAGATGCCTTGTCTGGCGAGGTGGTGAAAATGCCTTGCCAAAGAGGCTCCGAGTGTACACAGAGGTCTGCAGCTCCACAATTCAGAGTCGATTTATTAAGAGATAACTGAGAAGAGCCCAGGTGTCCTCCCTAAATGTTCTCTGTAGTATTAGTGTTAGAATAAAAAGAGGCAACCTAACAGAGCCTAGTGTGCAGCTCCTGCAGTGCCCAGCTAAGCCCAGCAGCTTTGTTCACCATAGCTGATGGGGTATGCTCACCTATCTCACACTGCTTCCCAGAGAAACCCTGGTGGCACTGGCAGATGAAGAGCTGTGGGGAGTAATACGCCTGGGAACAGTGTCCCCCGTTGTAGCATTTATTTCTAGTGCAGGCTGTGGAAAAAGCAAGAGGCAGAAAACACCGTTAGATTTCACAGGAGAAAGAAGATGGCAACGTATACCGACCTTTCCTCTCCTGCCAGTCTCCTCTAGCCTGTTGTTTGGACCTGCCTACCTGCTATTGTCATGGGCTTGTGTCCTCTCATGTGGTGCTTACGCTCCCCCTTTGCTCCCTTCTCCCCAGGTACGCTTACCAGGAGCCTCCCTCCGCCCCTTGTGCGCTTCCCGCTGGTCCTGCCCGTGTTAGTACATACCAGTGCTTCCATTTCTATCCTGTTCTACTGCGAGCCGAATTCTCTGTGGGGTTACACCTTCCCTGGCAGTGAAGTTCTTCACGGTGATGAGATGGAGAGTCTCTCATGCCCCACGGCTCCCTTTCTCTTCCCCGTACTCACCCCTGATGGGCACAGTGTGGCAGCGGCTGCGCCCACTCTCACACCTGCAGTATTCCACCCGGCTCCCCGAGCGCCTCAGCCAGGTCCCTCTCTGCTGGTACGCCTCTCCAGATGATTTCTCTGTGCAAATGCCTGCAACTGGAAACAAGGAAACCCTCTGTTAGGAATTCAGGGAAAAGACCTGGCTGAGCAAAAGAACTCCCTTCTCCTTCCAGGACAAAAGGATCCGTGATGGGAACGTCCATCTAACGGGCTACCCTTTCTCCTTCCAGACCACAACTGCCCAATCTTCCTCACTGCTGCGTTGCTGGATGTGCTGTTTCACTACTGAGGGGCCTCTTTTTCTTTGAAGGGGAGCAGAGGGAGGGGAAGACTCTGTTCTTGGGAGTGGTGTTAGCAGCCTGGTATTTTGCCTTCTGAATGTCCCAGATAACCACGATAAACGCCTTTCGCGTTCCTGCCCTTGGCATCATCTGCTTTCCCCTCCTGTGTTCAGGGAACTCCAGGTAATGTGGCTCTGGTTTGCCTGGCTTACCTCTAGGTCTGGCTCTGGTTTGCCTGGCTTACCTCTAGGTCTGGCTC
>JANVCC010000267.1:738059-758212 GCA_025345505.1 Todiramphus chloris collaris | reverse complement strand
AGATCTGTTCTGCCCGTGTGTTGAAGGAATGTGCTGAGTGCGAGGAGGGGGGATGAATCTAGGTTGGTGAAGGATGGATGAATGGCAGACCTTTAGAATTCCCTAGTTCGGTTTCTAAAAGGATCAATGTCCTTGTGGGGCTTTGTGCGAGAACCGTGAGTATGTGGAAATGCAGAGCGGCTGCAGAACAGTCCTCTTTCAGCTGTCACCCGGGTTCCATTCGTCACGTGTACTTGTCTCATTTCCACTCCCCAGGCTGAACCATCCCAACGTGGTGGCTGCTCGTGATGTCCCTGAAGGGATGCAGAAGCTTGCACCGAATGACTTGCCGCTGCTGGCCATGGAGTACTGCCAAGGAGGAGACCTCCGCAAGGTGAGGCCCCTGGCGTGTGACCTAGGGCTGGATTGGCTGCTCAGTTGATTCTCAGGTTCCTGCAACGCCCCCGTCTTCACATCCTGATGCTTCCTAATTCTTCTCGGGCCCTGATAGCTTTTGGTGGGTTAGTCCTTCATATTACGTTCAGCTTCGGAAGGCTTCAGTGCTATCTGAAACTTTTTGTATTTGTTTGGCTGCAAATGACGCCATGAGGAGTTTGCATGTAGAGGATGAAGGCATGTCTGAGGGATGTGCAACAGGATGTGTGATCCAGATCACTGTAGGGCAGAGTGCATCTGTGGGCTATACCCTTCCTGAAAGTGATTAACTCCTATCTGTCATAGGAAAAAATAACACGTAAATTCTAATCTTACTGTTTTCCTAACCTTTGTTGTAATCTGCCCATAGACAAAACTCGGAGTTTAGAGATGAGATTTGAGCTGATACTGCCAGGAGCAGGGGAAGTGGTTATGGAGGATGGAGCAAGTAGAAGGAAGAGAAGGGGGGTGACACTGATTTCTTTTAACTTCTTTTGACTTTTAACTCTTCTTCTCTTTCTGCATGGTTAGACCAAGACCTGAAGCTGTAATTGCTTCTACCACAGGTCACAAACCCGTAGAGTTTTGTGCCTGGATTATTTCATTCTTGTTACTGGGACTTCTTGATCCACAAGAGTTTGTGGGACTGTGAGCCTCACTCAAATTACAGGAGAAAAAGACTCTTCTGTGTTGTATTCTTCCAGTACCTAAATCAGCTGGAGAACTGCTGTGGCTTGCGGGAAGAAGCCATTCTCATCTTGCTATCTGATATTGGTAAGTGGCAGCAGTATCTTCAGTTGTCTGAACTATTGGAACCCTTTCGGTGCCAAATCCACACTGAGGATCTGCAGCAGTGACCTTAGTGACCCCACCTTAGACTAACCTTTGAAGAGTTTCCTGCCTTGCCCTGCCAACCCTCCCTGTGGTAGAGCCAACCTTTGGTTTTTGTTCTTGCAAATGTAGAGATGGATTTTCTTGCCCAGCAGAAATGGCACTTGGGATTTCCGGGAAGGTTCTGGGTAGCTGAACACTCGCCAAGTGTCTGTTTTATGTTGCACATCAGTCTCCACCCTCAGCTTAACAGCACTGCAGAGTGTGTGTGATCAGTGGGCTTCCGTTAGCGTTTGGGCAACCACTGTGTGGAATTTTAGACAGTTTTGGTGCGAAGGTTGCCAAGCACTGCCTGGAGACTTGTGGGGTGGAATTTTTTGGTCAGACTATGTTGTGATCTTACTGAGGCAAAACTGGACAGATTCTCACTCTTCAGAGAGGAGATATTTAAGTAAGAAATGCATTTGGGGCAGATGTACGTTCAGAAAGCGAGCTCGCAGCAGGGGAGTAAGTGTGCATTTGCCATTGCTCTTACTGCAGGGGAGGCTGGTAGGCATTATCTCCTGTCCTTTGTGTTCCAGAGCAGTTCTATTCTACTGCCTCATTCTTGTGCTCCTTAGTGGTAAAGAAATGACACTGGGTGCTGGCCAGAGACAGTGGAGAATCATATTTAGAGTGATGTTGATGTTCATGTGCTTGTGTGCTTGTGGGAAGAGGGACAGACCCAAATTTTCAACTGTATGATCTGGAAGGCAGCGGATAAGAAATATTCCGCTGGCTGGACGCTAGCCAGTGTCATTCCAAATTATAAGCATGGGGTGAGGGAAGACCCCGAGAGCAAACTCTTGGTGTCCAGAAGTGTTGGACGCCAACGTTTTCTCTTGCGCTTGGTGTTTCATTGTGTCTTTGATTACACAAGATTTGACACAAAAGCCATGTGTAGTACTAGGTGGCAGTGAATCCATACTGAGCTCATGCTAGGTGCTGTTAGTTGCACTCTTACAAGTGGCTTTTCCCCTGTCTCAGCTTCTGCTCTCAGGTACCTTCATGAGAACAGGATCATCCACAGAGATCTGAAACCAGAGAACATTGTGCTGCAGCAAGGAGAGCAAAGGGTAAGCAGTAACCAGGTGTCTCTGCCTGCACAGACAAGTAAGTGTAAGAGGAGCATGCATGGAGTTCATGCAGCTACGCTGGTCCCACTGCAAGAGCGCTCGACCCAGGATGGCAGCTAGCTCAGATCTGTCTGTCTGTGTTAGACTCCTGCTAACACCTCACATTTTGACTTCCAACCTGACATTTTGACTTCCAGCTGCTGAGGAAAGAACCTGACTGTACTGACGAACTCGAGATCTGACTTAGTAGTCCCGTCTCCAGCCCTGTGTGTATCAAACCAACCACAACTTGATGTACTTTGTGGTTTTAGGAGTCCATAGGAGCCACCTGGGTCTGTTCCTGTGTGGGCTGCCCTGGGTGACCCTGCTCTGGCGTGATCTCCAGAGGTCCCTTCCAGTTCCACCATTCTATGATTCTGTTTCCACTTTCATCTCTTCATTGGCACCTTTCCTGCATAACTTCAATGAGCTGAACCTTTTCTTTCTCTGCTGTATCGTGTGCTTTTAACAGGACTTCTCTCTGACGTTCTCATTCTCTGTTGTGTGTTTCAGTTAATACACAAAATCATTGACCTTGGTTATGCAAAGGAGTTGGATCAGGGCAGCCTGTGCACGTCCTTTGTTGGTACCCTACAGTACTTGGTAAGGAAGCAGTTCAGCCAGCAGAGCAGCTCCCAGTTTGCAGTGGGATAGAGTTAGCTGTTAGCAGGCTCTGGGCTGGGGTGGAGTACTTGTCCGGGTGGGCTGCATTCGGGGTGCTGCAGCTAGCGAAGGTGACTGGGTTTGGGTTTTTCTGACAGTGCTGGCTGTGTCTGTTACAATTGGGAAGCAGGAGTGCCCATAACCTCTGCTGTTCCCTGAGAGGATCTCGGAGCTCACGAGGGGCAGATCTTTCAGTACCATCTTCAGTCTCTTGTACAAATGTTAATGAGCTCTTAAGGGGCAGAGGGAGCTAGGAGATGTGTGGCTTTGTCTTAGACATGTCTGAACTGTCTCAGGCTCCAGAGCTGCTGGAACAGCAGAAGTACACAGTGACAGTGGATTACTGGAGCTTCGGCACCCTGGCCTTCGAGTGCATTACAGGCTTCCGACCGTTCCTACCCAACTGGCAGCCAGTGCAGTGGTGAGTGAGCTGGGGCTGGGTGGCAAGAGTGTGTGCCATGCACCTGGCCTGCTTACAGGAAGCAGAATTGTGGCTCTGTGATTCTTGGGGTAATATCTCTACAATTTTGCCTTATGGAGACTGACTCCCTTCCCAGGAGTTTCACCTGCTTGAGCAAGTTCAGCATTCCTGATACTTGCTCTTTGGGGTCAGGACTGACTCCTGCAGGGCCGGCAGCAGAAACCAAAGTGGCACCTGTATTGCGTCCATCAAGAGTAGCTTTAAGAACCTATTAACAAGCAGGCTGAGGAAGGCAGGTGATTATTTCACCACTGTACTTGCTTGCATTCCTTAGGCATACAAAAGTGCGACAGAAGAGTGAGCTGGATATTGTCGTTTCAGAAGACTTATCTGGAGAAGTCAAATTTTCCAGCAGTTTACCCTGCCCAAACAATCTAAACAGGTGAGGACTAGAAATGTGTGTACCATGCTGGGTGGGATAAACTGTTTCTTCTGCAAAATGACCGTGCTTGTTTTCTGTGACTTACTGCATTAATCTGTAATAAATTGAGTGCGTGACACAAACCGTGCTCGTGTCCCTTGGCAGGCTTGCGTAGTTTTGAGGCTCTGTTTCTGCCTTACTCTAAACACTGCATTTGTGATTGGGGTGGGTGGGGAAGCTGTTTGTCAGTCCTCCTGCAGAGGTCAGGCCATATGGTGACAGCGTATGCACTTTTGCTGCTTCTGATAGGACTGGAGGGAATGGATTAAAATTAGAGATAGGTCGGTTCAGGTTGGACATTAGGAAGAATTTCTTCCCCATGAGGGTGGTGAGACACTGGAAGGGGTTGCCCAGAGAGGTGGTGGAAGCCCCATCCCTGGAAGTGTTCAAGCCCAGGCTGTCTGGGGCTGTGAGCAACCTGCTCTAGTGGGAGGGGTCCCTGCCCATGGCAGGGGGGTGGAACGGGATCAGCTTTAAGGTCCCTTCCACCCCTGACAGTTCTGTGGTTCTATGATTCTATGATCCCCTTCTTTTGGTCCCTCAGTGTTTTGGCTGGGAGGCTGGAGAAATGGCTGCAGCTCATGTTAATGTGGCACCCACGGCAGAGAGGTACAGATCCCACGTACGGACCCAATGGGTGTTTCAAGGCTTTGGATGACATTTTGAACTTGAAGGTGAGCAATGGGTCTGTATTACTCTGGAAAGTTTTCCAGACAGCAGTTGCCTGTAGCCTCTGAGAGAAGAGGCTTGAGTCCTAGACGTAGGAGGAGGAGGAGCACAGAATCTGTCAGCTGTGTCCTGACAGTGACGGGTGCTTTCCTCTTGCTTACTTGAGGACAAATACTCCCTGAGCTTGTTGGGAGTAAATGTGCTTGGTTCCATATTCTGGGAGAGGATTCTGCGGCTGATGCTGTTTAATTGCCATGTGGCCTCTCTATCAGCTGATTGAGGACAAGGACTTTGGCATAATGTTAAGAAGTAGCTGTGAAGTGACTCGAGCCCTGAAAGTGCTCAGTGTGCAGTTTATAGGTGTCCAGTGTCTCAGTCCTGGGATCTCTGCTCAGACATGACCATTGTATCTTCAGTCACACTACTCTTCTTGTAGCTGCTTCATGTTTTGAACATGGTTACGGGGACTGTACACACCTACCCCGTGACGGAGGAGGACACTCTGCAGACTGTGAAGGCCAGAATCCAGGCAGATACAGGAATCCCAGAACAGGACCAGGAGCTACTGCAGGAAGCTGGACTCGCATTGTTTTCTCAGAAGCTGGCCACTAAACATATAGCTGATAGCAAGGTGAGTCCCTCCTGTGCTGTTGAGTGAATCAGCAGGCACTGCTGTCGGTTGGGAGCACAGCACCCTGCTGTTCTGTCAGGCTTTTGTCACAGTAACCATGCAGGTTCAACAGCCTTGCAGAATAGGCACCCTGTTGCTTTCGGTGTTCAGTCTTCAGCTGAGGAGGAATATTCTCTTTATGGTGTTACTGAGGTTTGCTTTTTGTGAGAAAACCTAGTGGAGTTTTTTGTCTTCTGCAGGTGAATGACACTGCAGCTGCAGACACAGACCTCCTCTTCCTCTTCGATAACCAGAAGGAAGTCTATGAGGCTCAGGTTGCCTTGCGTCCTCATCCAGAAAGTGTTGACTGCATCCGTAAGGACTTTCTCTAGCGTGACTGCGAGAGGTTGACTGCACTGGGAGGGCTGCCTGTGTTCTGGGGCCTGTACTGTGCAAAGAGTAGAGAGAGCTCTTGTGCCTTGGGGGTGTAGGAGCACTGAAATGGGCTGGCACAGCCCATTCACTCGTGTCACAATAACTGAGGCAGGGAAGCATTAGGTTTTGATAAGCTGGGGGAGCTGCACAGGGGTTAGCCAGCAATAAGCTTTGCAAGAGGTAACGTGCCCCTCAGGGGTGTGGGGTCTTGGGCCGCTTTGTTCGCGTGCTAATGCCACTTTTGGGCTCCACGCTGACACGTGTGTTTCCCTCCTCCCCTTCCCCTTCTGTTTCCAGTTCAGGATCCAAAGAAGAATCTCCACTTTTTCCAGCTGCGGAAGGTGTGGGGCCAGATCTGGCACACAATCCGGACGCTGAAGGAGGACTGTAACCGGCTCCAGCAGGGCCAGCGAGCAGCCATGTACGGCCTGTATCTCTGCCTCTGCTCTGGGGGAAGGGAAAGGACCCTGCTGGAATGGGGAAGGCCATGAGTGGAGCCATTAACAATTAATGCAAAGCTGGGAGTTCCAGCCTCTGACATAACTGCTTCTGTGCTGCTTGTTACAGCACCTAGTTTTGATGTCTGTGGTTGCAGTTTGGGAGGGTAATAGGACCTCCTTCTTGTCTACGCAGGATGAATCTGCTGCGTTACAACAGTACCCTCTCAAAGATGAAGAATTCTATGGCTTCCCTTTCCCAGCAGCTGAAAGCAAAGCTGGACTTCTTTAAAACAAGCATCCAAATTGATCTGGAGAAATATAAAGAGCAGATTGAATTTGGAATTAGTGAGTATAGCCTCTGGCAAACAGAGGTCGTTTTATGCCTCTTGCCTCACGAAGTATCTACGTTTTCCTGTGTGAAACTGGGAAAAGCAATCGCTCTTCTTTCATTCCTGTAGCTTCTGAGAAGCTGCTGTTTGCCTGGAAAGAGATGGAGCAAGCTGTGGAACTCTGCGGGCGGGTAGGTTTCTAAATTGCTTATCGCACAAAAAAAAAAGAGGCTTGTTTTTCTTTTTTCACTTTTTTTCTTCATTGTCCTCCATTAAACAGAAACTTCTTGTGTCTGGGCTGACTGTGTATGTCACACTGCCTTGGTTTTGGTGGCACTGTTTCTGTCCATTGCTGGTACTTGAATCTCACGCTGTGTGTAAGGCTAAGGGGAAGAAGGGAGATCTTGGGGAGTGCAAGAGGAGATTTTGCAGTGGTTGCACTCAGCTGTCCTGCTAACCCAGTCCTGGAGGCAGGATAGCTGGAAAGAGGATGTGAACATAGGTTAAGCTGAATGGGAAAGCAAACGATTAGATGATTGAACACAAGAATTACAAGCATCAGTCTTGAGTTTTGAAAAGGCAGCAGTTTCCCATTCTTGGTGCATGTCCCAGACCTACTCCCAGGAAGGCACTCGGCCTTCTGGCACAAGACTGTAACCCCTGTAAGAGGGGCCAAGGACTGTCGCTCCCAGGTGAGGGGTGAAAGGTGACTAGTCGGTATCTTGTTCTTTTCCAACACTTTTTCCCCATCTTGGGAGGAGGCAGGAGGCAGAAAGACAGTCTTAAAGGCAGCAGCTTCTGCGTGTGAAAGAGTTCAAGTGAGAAGGAGAATTCGGGATGCCAGGAGTGGGTGTGATTGTGTGCTGAAGGAAAAGTGGTGAGGGATAGGATGAGAGAAGAGATCTGGAATAACGAAGGAGAAGGAAGCATGGTGGCCTGGAAACTAGCGCTACAAAGTCTGGCCCTTCAGCAGCTCTTTGTCCCAGGCTGAGGCTTTTTTATCAAAAAATTCTTGGGAATGGTTTTATCCCACACCACCAAGATACTTCCCTTGAATCGAAATTGCACATATTCTCATTTGTCTTTGTCCAAGGCTGCTGTTTGCACCTTGCCTGCCTGAGCGTTTGGAAACGTGAAGAAGAAAGGAAGACCAGTGTGGGTGGTAGTGTCTCTTGGAAGGAGACCGTCCCGTTGCTTACGCTCTGCCCTGCCCTGCTTTCAGGAGGATGATGTGGACCAGCTGGTGAAGAGGATGATGGCCCTGCAGACAGACATTGTGGACTTGCAGAGAAGCCCACTAGGTCGTAAACAAGGAGGAACACTGGAAGATTTGTGAGTTGAACTACCTTGAACTTCAGGTGCAGGAGTGTTTATAGCTAAGCTTATTCACTGCAGGACAATGAAAGCACTATCTCTTTGGCCCAAATTATGGGGGACTGGGGACACTTTGACACTAAAAGACCATTTTTGACTCCTTACCTGTCATCAGTCTGAAATGCCAGACTAGTATATAAAAGATTTGAGCTCTTGATTTACTTGTTTGTAATTCAGGTTCTAGAGAAGTACTTTGTGTTCTGTGCCCTTTTCTTCCAGAGAAGAACAAGCCAGGGAGCTGTACCGGAGATTGAGAGAGAAGCCACGAGGTAAGACATTTTAGCTCAGCATCAGCTTGCTTTTTGTGGATAGTCACTTTGGAGGTACAGTAATGAGCACTGAGAAAACTCTCTGCACTCTAGACCTGCCTGTACGCTAGCTGCACCTGGACTCTGCTGGACTCGCCTGGTTTTGGACAGAGGATCAGGGAGTCAGTTTTAAACTAGGCCAGCCTTGCCTTCTTGAGCTCTTCTTGAAACCCTTCTGGAGCTCTTCTCAGAGCAAGCTGTTGCTGCAAGCATATGCTGCTGCTTCTGTGTAGGAAGGATGAGAGGTGTAGTGCTCCTCTGAGCAGCTATGCAGCCACGAGGCGTTAGACCCACTCTGCCAACTCGGCTTTCGAATGCGCATTATTCTGGAGAAGGTGGCTAAAATCCAGTGCAATCCATCCCACTCAAACTCGCGTGCCCCGAGCTTGGGATCTTTCAGGATGGAAGCAGCAGTGGAAACAACATACTAAGGATCTTCTCACGTTGTCCTATAAGCCTACCTTTCTGTGTGATTGACTCTCGTTTCAGATCAGAGGACGAGCGGGGACAGCCAAGAAATAGTCCGATTGCTGCTCCAGGCAATCCAGACCTTTGAAAAAAAAGTCCGAGTCATTTATGCTCAGCTCAGGTGAGTTTTGTAGAGCCAGCTTTTACTGAGGGTTGAGAGAAACCGTTTTCTCTTTCAGCAAGAGGTTTTCTTCTAGAGCTGTATAAACTAGTGCGTGCAGCTAACGGGACCTCCTTGTGTTTCAAGAGATAAGAAACTACAGAAATGTTCCCCTGCTGCAGTTGCCCATGTGTGATCTGACTTGTATTTGTTTGGGTTTTTTAATAGTAAAACTGTAGTTTGCAAGCAGAAGGCACTGGAATTGTTCCCCAGAGTGGAGAAAGTGATGAATCTGATGAATAAGGATGAGGAAACAGTAGTTAGGCTTCAGGAGAAACGACAGAAAGAGCTGTGGAACTTGCTGAAAATTGCTTGTGTAAGTAAAATAAAACCTCCAGTTTAACCAGAAGATATGGGGGGTTTTTTACCACAGGTTATTGAAATAATTAATAGTAAATTTAATATGTCCTATGGTTCTTTTCTCTGTTAAGTTGAGTTAGTATTAAAACCGAATTTCAGACAGTTACTTCCACAGCTGCTGGAAGTGATTGCATTCTGAATCTTCTGTGTGTTCCTCAGAGTAAAGTACGTGGTCCTGTTACTGGCAGCCCAGAGAGCATGAACACATCACGTCTCGCTAGCCCTGCTCAGATGCTGCTGCAAGTCCCTTCTGGAACCTACAATTTATCAGAGTCTGTCAGGAAAAGGTAAGGCAGATTCTGGAGTACTGTAGCTGTTAATGCCAGCACTACAAAGCTGGGGCTCCTGTTTTGTGAAACAGTGACAGGCAGGCTTTCTCACATTTCACACTTTGTGTTCGGCATCACAGAATCACAGAATAACTGTGGTTGGAGGTCACCAAGTCCAACCATACCTACAAAGAACACCTAAATACCAGGAGTCTTTTCTACCTAGTAGCAGGATTTTCTGGGGCTTGTGAAATCTTCTTTATGAACAATGGGGAATAATGTATAGCTTCACTTCCCACTGCCTCAGTAATAAAGGGTTTGTTTTGTCTGAAATGGTTGGGCTCACTTGAAGGACACAGCCAACAGGAACTGGGGGAGCATTGTCATGTAAGATCACAGTAGCTGAGCTGTGTCATAAAGGAGAGACTGCTGTAACCAGGCAGGTGTAGTTCTGGCTGAAGTGAACTGCATCAACAGCTGGAAGACAGGCCGTGGTTTGTTTACTTGTATATTGCTTAATCCTTTAGTTTATACACGGTTCTGCAACTTTTTCTCTACCAACAGTGATTCCACATAAGAACCCCACTCCACCTTAGATCATGCTTCCTTTCCTCTGTCCCATTAAATCTGGGGATGCCACCAACTTTCCCAGTTGCAATATGACTTACTAGCTTGTGAACTGGTTAGTAAAGGTCAATATTCTTCAGCGTACCTGCCAGAAATAGTTCTTAGATAGAGGCAGCATCTCTTCAATTAACTGTGATGCAGAATAACCGGGTAATAATTGTCCCTTTCAGCGAGGAGCTGCTGCTGGAATCAGAGAAGCTCTGTAGCCAACTAGAAAATGTGATGCATGACACAATGAAGGATCAGGAACAGAGCTTCATGGTAACTTGTTTGATATTCTTCTCTCAGTGGACTGTGGAAGCTCACGGCTTCAAACTTCTGCTTGTGTAAATTTGCCTTCAATAAGTAATATGGCAAATAAAAATCTACGTATTAGCCTTTGGGGCGAGGAGAGACCAGGAGCTGTGGGAGATGGAGGGCACCCACTCCCCCTTGAACTGCTGCCCGACAGCATCTCTGCTTGCTGAGAACAGGAGCCACGCGCTGCGGACTGTGTTGTGCTGAACAGTAGAGGATGGGGGAAGGTGCTGGGCTGTTGTCCAAAGACACTGCACTCTTAACATTGGGATGGTCTTGCAGTGGCAGTATGCTGGGGGCCAGGGATGGAGTACTCAATGGAGTAGAATAGTGAAAAGAAAGTAAAATATTAGAGGAAAATTAGTAGCTTAAGGGTATTCTTTACAACGGTCACGTGGTTCATCACAGAACTGGATTGACTGATCTGCTCACAGTAAAATTGTAAAAACTTTTAAACTGCTCTCTCTTTATTCTGGAGAAATGTCAACTGTAAGCTAGTGTTGAACTCTGTGGTTCTGTTTGTCCTTAGGCTCTAGATTGGAGCTGGCTGCAGCTTCAGCTAGAAGAAACAAGCAGTCCAGAACAAGCCTAGATGTAAAATCACTTCAGTTGCCTCTGAAGACATGCTACTTCAGGAAGCCAACTGTGAAAAGCTGCTGCCTCTGAAAAGGGAAGTTCAAGTGCCTCTTCCTATTGTCACCTACTGCTTATGTGATACACACAGCCTAGCTTCTCGTATCCACCTCTTGGACACTTTTTTCACAAAAATACAGTAGGAAATGCCAATCTAACTGCTTGGAAAGAATTCTTAATCGTGCCTTAAGACAGCAGAGATTCTGTCCTGATCTATCTTCCCTTAGGCGTAACGTGGGTCGTTTTGCTGCCTTGTAGGCTTTCTAATGGACAAGGGACAATGCAGTCAGCTTGCACTGTCTTAGGATGTCACCTTCCTAATATACTTGAACTGTGAACTTAATTTCTTGACTTTGCCGATTTGCACTTTTTTCCCTAAGTGTAATGGTTGTGCTTTCCTAATGTTTGTTTCCTGTATGGGAACGAAATGATCTAAAACATGTAAACTTTTGGTTTGCTCTTTTTGATACTCTCAATAATATTTTAATGAAAAAGCTGCTTTCACTGTGCAGGTCTCTAAACCATGAGAAATATAAGGATGTTATCCCTAGAGACCAGAGAGGAGGAGATGGGCAGTGTACACAGTTTAACAAAGCCTTTGCAGATTATCTATTAACCATGCTTAGAGTTGCATCAAAAAAATCCACCCCAAAAGCACAGCTGGATGGAACCAGAGACAACACACAACAATGTCACCTTTCAACTGTGAAGAATTTATTTCATTCTGATATAAACCCAAATTTCCACTACAGCACAGAGACCACCTTTTAGAAAAGGCTGTGAAGTACAGGACATGCAGGATGCAATACAACAACGGGGAGAGGTGGGATTTTCTTCTGGAGTTAGGAACAGATTTAAAATACGGGCAACTGAAGTGAAATGTGGCACAAACATCACAACTTCCATGCATGCCTTCAAGTATCTTCCTCCGATGTGCTGGCACTCTCTGGACTTCAGTGTTGGGTTAAAATGATTCTTTGGAAGAGTAGAAAGTTCACACTTCTTGAAATTTCAGAGTAATATTAAGGCCGAAACACACTGGGTACACTTTTCCTTCATCTTCCAGAGCACCACCTGCTGCTTTCCTTAAAGCTGCTTTAAGCTTCCAGCTCAAATCCCAGCCCAACTTTGTGTCCTCCAGCACTGAAATTCTTGCCATCAACCAAGCCTGAGAGGGTCAGCTTTACACCTAGGAAAGAAGTGAGGAGACCCTTCAATACACTGATACTCTTGTACACTACTTCCTCCCTCGAGTACTTTAGTTGCTACAGGAATTTCTGTATGTATACATCTTCTATAAGGCTTTGTAAGATTTCCAGCTAATTCATTTATCTATTTTTTGCTAGAGATAACAGTAAAATAATCCATAGTGTAGCACTACTACTATTTGCTGCTACCAGTTAGACTTAACGTACCGGGTCGGAGGGCATGAGTGTAACCAACTCCAATCAGACTGGCATTATTCACTTTAGCCTACAGGGGAAAAAGGAAATGATAATTATTTATACACTGTATAGTCAGACAGAATTGTCCCAGGGCCCTGAGCATGGGGCTTAGGCATTAACTCAGCTGCAATAAGCCATACAAATATGCAACCCCATTGTTGCAATACTAAGTTCTGAGGTGTTTACAGTAGCATTTCCCATCTTTAATTGTAGCTGAATTGTCCTGAAACTAACTCTGGTTTTGAAGTGTAACAAATGCTTGCTACTTCAGTTCTTCCTGTTAGAACACACGCCTAGTTGCTTTTATTCACTGTCACTTCCCTGTGGAACTCTTCTGTACCTTCAATCTCTCTCACCCTATTTAAACTTTTTTTTTTCCCCTCCCATAACATTTCTGCAAGAATTTGCAAGTGTCGGTAACAACATTTATCTCAGGAGCTCAGCTGACTTTTGAGGGTTCACTGACTGCTAGGAGAGGGTTGCAAGCTATGCTGAATTTCCATCATTTTACTGCAGCACAGTTTTACATTCTGCAGAGAATTAAAAGGACACTGCATCCTGTTGTTGCCTTTTGAAACACATTGTACGTGGGCTCCAAGCACAGTAGTCAGGCCAGTGGCTATTTCACCATGGACAAAACAGTGCTTTAAGATTCCCCCCCCATCGTTTCACAAATATGCCCTGTGAGGTTGCCACCTACCATACTTTCTCAGTAACTACTTCACATCACAAATGTTCAGTACTTCAGGGAGCTTGAAATACTCCTGTAAGAAAATTCTTACCACAATGGAAGTCTTCTCATCCAGCTGGTACTTCGCAGCAATACCAAAACGTGTGTTGTTACTGCCAGCAGTCCACGCGAGATTGACTGATGTCTCCACCTTGTTATTAACCTTCTGATAAATAGACCCACCAAACTCGGTGCCATCGTTCCTGTTTGTAACACAGGCAAGCGTGTCAAGCCTTGCCTAGTAAACAGTAACTCTTTAGATTAACCCTTCCCAACAATCATTTGATCA
This sequence comes from Todiramphus chloris collaris, assembly GCA_025345505.1. Classification (NCBI taxonomy): domain Eukaryota; kingdom Metazoa; phylum Chordata; class Aves; order Coraciiformes; family Alcedinidae; genus Todiramphus; species Todiramphus chloris. The sequence goes on along the minus strand of JANVCC010000267.1, from coordinate 744,805 downwards.
TCTCTTAAAATGAACCAAGAGCTCTAACGGTTCCCTGGACCCATGCTCATCTATTTCCTAGCTGGAGCTGGCAGGCTCCTGCTCGTGTTTTTACCCAACGCGTATGTTTTGCTTGCAGAACAGAACATGACTTTGCAAGATCCAAGACCTACTCTTTGAGGTTCTGACAAGAAAAACCCCAAACCCTGGATAGCTTGCTTGCCTCAAGCAAGCAAGCCTGCAATGACACAAAGGACAAATCCAGGAGGAGACATAAGTCAGCTATGGGAACGATGAGACTGAAAACAATGTTGCTGCCTTGCAGTTGTTTAAATGCACCTCTTCAAAGACCCTCACAGCATCTGAAGGCCAAGACTGGGGCTATACCATGATGACAGCCGGAAACACTCAAGCACAGTGCAACGCGCATCTCTCTCCTCCACCTCAGGCATTTCTGAGCCAGAAGCTACAGTAGCTTAACTGAAGGCTCTTTTATCTAGCACCAGAATAGAAGTTTACAGAGTCCAATTCCAAATAGACATTATAAAATGCCTTACTGCCACTTACGTACACAAAAACCCAAGATTGCCCTGAAACAAGGTCTCACAGGACAGCCAAGAGTTGGAAAGTTGCTCCTGCTTTAGTCATACTGAGGATGACAACACTGAATAGAACTTATTTTGAAACAAATCATCATCCCCTCCCATCCACCCACCTTTCATCTAACTCCAGTAATGCTTTCTATTCATCTCATTTGACTCCTCAGATAAGGCCTTTCTAGGCTTTTCTACTTACACGTTAGTGTGCAGCTGAAAGTCTCCTGCCTTATATCCCAAGGCAAAGTTATTTTGTGAAAGCTTAGACTTGGCTGTATCAAAAGCCATCTGGTAGCCAGCAAGCCAGCCTTCATAGCCCAAAACTGCCCAGCCATAGATGGTTGGTCCAGAGAGATCAATGTCTATGTTGCAGCCTAGATTTACGTATTCTCTTTTGTAGGAGGTCTTCAACTTTCCACTCTTCTTCCTGCGGAGAGAAACAGGCCATTTTATCCCTGGTAGTATGTAAGGATGTATTACATGTAGGTTTACTTGTGTGTGTATGTCCCTTAAGGCCAGTTAATGATACAACTGTAATGCCTACTCAAAACTTAACAGCTGCTGAGAGGGGCATGGGAAAGTCTAGCACTCCTTAGATACAGGCGAGAGAAAATATTTACCCTGTGTTTGGTACAAATGTAGTGTCAAGAGCCACCTTCAATCCTTCAGCCAACTGCAAAGAAAAACAGAGACATCTGCTCAGAACTCTGCTGAAGTGTGCTTTGTTATATGCCACTCCTATGGCTCTACCTCCCCTCTAAAGAGAGGGGGAAACACGACCATCACATCTTCCACATGCTTTACAGGGAAACCTGAAGATGCTGTGTGATCATCAGTTAGAATTTGGACTTTGTCCCCGCAGCGAGGCCCTGTAACAGCTCACATTTGGTAGATACGTTGTTCCAGGAAGATTTCAGTTCCAGTGTTGACAATAAAATTGAGAAGCCACGTTACAGAACGAAAACTGTTCAGTTCCTGTTTGCAGTAGATCAGAAAGTCTCCGTCAGAACCTGCAGGTATTCTTTTAAGACACGGCAACGCTTCACGGGCCAACCCATGTGCCTGCCTCAGCTCTCCCACTCCTGTTTCCAGCTGGACAGCATTTTCCATTTTACAACACAGGTAAAAGTGGAGAACTGCAATTACTCAAATGGGTGGCCATACCTGGTGGAGAGCACCAACGTAACTGTCACTGCCTCTGGCACCATCTTCCTACACATCAGGCATTATGTGAAAAGCACGGAGCTATTTGATAAGGAACTGTGGTTTGGAGAATGCTGTACACCAGCAGCCCAAGCAGTAAGCAGTTCTAAGATACAAACCCTAATCTTTCTCTTAAACCTTACAAAATATATTCCATCTCAAGGTAGCCAAACTTAAGTCCTTATGTATTAGAGCATTTAAAACTAAGAGACCCTTCTTTTGTTTTCCCTGCGTGACTGCAGTAGTGACAGCTCTATATAGCTGGAGTGCATCTTCTTTAAACAAAACCTCCTATTTGGAGTGGATAATCCTGACTCTCCTTCAACCAGCTACCTAATTCACATGCCCCTAACTGCAGGAGCTCTGTACCTTTGGATCGCACTGCTGTGGGAATGCCTGCACCCCCCACTCCCAAAATTCATGATGCTCTCTCTCTTCAGTCTGTGCATTCTGTAATGCATTATATGCATAAATTTTCCCCTGTTAATACTCCAGACAGTTCTGTGCAACTTTTTGGTGTTTTCTGCTCAACTCAAGACCCTCTCATACCTTACAGAAAGAGCATCTCCTTCCTCTTACCTGATCCTCCATGGAAACTTCTGTTCCCAGCGTGTTGTCTGTGTTCCACTTCTGGGTGAATGTGAGTCCATAGTCTTTGATCTTGTATTTGGTCTCTAGATTGCCTGAAGCCTTGCCCGTGTCTGTGTTGGAAGAGCCAGTTGCAGTGAATTCCTGCCGAGAGCAACAGGAGTTTCAGCACTCTGGTATTGAACTACATGAAGCTTTTCTGCTTGCCAAGTGCCAGCACTCACTCTCACTGCCCTCAGACCGACCCTCTGACACAATCTTTACAATCCTCCTACTCTTCCCCATCCCCACCAAAAGTAGTTATTTTTGCATCAAAATGCCACTCCTTTTAGCATCTCTGTTCTGGTATTTCTTTTACTGAAGTGTGTTGACAGAGCCCTGAAACTTGCTTAGGCTGGAAGCAGCACTACGCCACAAGGACCTGACATCTTCACTTCCCATCCGCATCACGATTTGGTTTTCTGCTCCCCCTTTGTAATTTGTACTACACTTTTTCTTAACTTAGCCACCAACTTGCCCTGCACCAAAAACCCACTTCTTCTGACATCTCTTTATTTGTGATCCAGTGTGGCAATTATCTCAACACTCCAAGGCTTGCTCCGTACCTTCCACATGGATCCACACAGAGATATAAAGATACTCACTTGGGATACAAAACTGTTTGTATTCTTGGGTTTTTCCTCTAATTCCTTATCATCTTACCAGTACTGTCCTGATTGTGCATGAAATAACACCCATTATAGTCCTGGAAATTTAGTCTTCCTCGAGAAAAGCAATCCTGTGGCCAACATATGCTGTTAGATGACTAGCAAAAAAAAAGAGATTGTTTTTTTCTCTTGTTTCTCCAAACATCTCATGTGTTTCTTCCTTTTTCTGACTTTTCTAACTGATTAAAAAGGCTTGTTTCTCAGGCCAAGCAGAGAAAAGATTCTAAAGTACTTTTCTCACAGCCAAAAGGGAAAAAGCCCTGCACGATGATATGATCAAAAGCCAAAGGGTTCTGCCAGGTGTCAGAACTGGATCTGTGTCTGGAAGCAGAAGGCTGCTGCCATCGGTCTTCATCTGTCTGAACTTGAGAAGATTCATTTCCCGATTGTTTTGTAGCTGAAAATCAAACTCAGTTTTGGCTGAACATCACACTCCAGTCTGAATCAGCAGCCAGGCTCAGCTCCTCACTGACCTTCTAGCTTACGGCAGCTGGCATCCCCATCACCACCATGCACTTTCTAGGGCAAACCACTTGCAATCTATGGAGTAATTGGAAGCAGCAGACACTGCCACTGTCATTTCCCAAGTCCACGGGGAAAACACCCAACATTTCTGTATCATAACAGAGGTACTGTTAGCACCCAAGAACACATGAGATCTCACGCTTCGTTCCTAACCTCATCTCTGTTCCCAACCCCATTTTGTTGCAGCAGGATGCTCACTAGAAACACTACCATGCACAAAAACTGAAGCAGCAGACAGCTGTATCAACGCCCTATCTAGCTCATTTTCCCTCCTGCCGTTTTTACAGCGTTCTTATTGTGGATTGTTGGACAAAGACTGCAAAGGGGTTTACATACATGGATCATACAGCAGAGTAAGAGCTGTGGACACAGTGAAACTTCATGATGTGGATGATAACATGACTAAAAACAATGGAACAGTTTGCACCACAGAAAACCTTGCTAGACAAAGCAATAAAGAGACAATGTGCCAAAAGAGTCACTATTCTTACCAGCTGGATAAACATCCAACATGGAAGTTGCATGGAAAAGAAAAAGCCCATTTTAGAAGTTAATACAGTTGTTCATGTTCCATCACATTCAGAATACAGCATCATTAACCATTAGCATATTATTTGAGAATCAAAGCTTCCATCCAGGAAAACTCTGGATATCATGAGAGACGTCAGTAGCTGGCAGCAGTCACAGCAGAGACCACAGAGTTCCTCGTGCCTACACGTTCCCCGTGCACAACACAAGTCATCTATCAAAAGCTCAGCTGGGACAGAATACATTAGCACAGAAGGAATGACCTGCACGGTAAGAATGCAAGAGAAGGAGGGAGTTAAGGCAAATAAGGTTATGAAGTAGCCTGGAAAGCAGCACAGCTTATAAACCAGAAAAGAATCAAGTGGTAGCACACAACTGACACTCTGGGCAGGAATGAGCTTATCCAGTAAACAGTGTATGGCTGAAAATGGTGAAATCCATTCCTGGTTTTGACAGCCCTCCTGGGAATCATCAGGAAGCTCCACCTCCTCATCAGTAAAGTGGGGATCCATGTTCTAGTTACCTCTAGTTCCAAAGCTTAACATTGATAAAACGCTCTCAATTTCTACATAAAACTAAATAGTCCTCCTGCAATAGAGTTGAATTAAATCTTGCATCGTAAGCATGGTGGAGATGAGTGAAAAATGAAGGCAAGTTAAACTGCCTCTCTCGTTTGCCTCTTGGATAAAAAGCCAGTCTGGACTCAAAGTCCTGTAAAACCCAGCAACAGCAGAGAAACTCAGCTGCGTTCGTAAGCAGAAATAAGAGCTGTTTAGGGGGAAGAAACTCTTACGTTCAGGATGTGGCAACAGGAATGGGGAGGAAAGTCACAGGTCCACAATAAAAGACGTGGAAATTCTGACACTGCACCAGTTCCAGACCGTTACAGAAATACCTCAGTCAGCTGCAGGTTTTACAGTGAGAATAGAGAGAGAAGCTACACCTGCTAGCAAGTTACTATCAGCAACCAGCTCAGGAGTTTGTCTTTCTATTGCAGTGCTGGTAATGTTGAAAGCCCCACATACTCACCACCCCACTGGAAGACTTGGTCTTCAACTCTAACTTGACCATTCCAAATCCTGCAAAGAGAAGAGCACAGGGCACGTTTCACCACAGTAGATAAGCAGGGCTTCTTTCCAGCACACCTGAAGTGCAGCAAGTAGGGTGCACTGAAAGCTTGAGCCAGTGACTGAACGCCTCTAAATCCAGAATTAGAAAGTACAAGATGCAGCACTCTTCAGAGACTGTTCTAGAGCGCATTGTAAGGTCAGGCTCATCACTTTTCCCACCAGCTCCTTGCCTACTGCAGCGTTTTCATGCTACGTGTCTAAAGTTCAAATTCAGAAGGGCATAGATGCTCCAGGCCTTTGCTGAATTCCTACCACAAGGTATTTATGGGATCCCCGGGGTATTCGTGTTTTTACTGCAATTGTCAAGACACCTAAGAAAGAGGAAAGGTTTTCAGAGTAGAGTCCCGTTACTTACCATATCCCTTGTTGAACACATCCCTGGCAGACTTTCCCAAGTCGCTGTATGATGGTGGGACAGCCATTGGATCTGAAACACGTCGGAAGCCGTTAACGCTCTCAGGTTTAACAGCATAAAACCTCAACTATACCCAAAGCATTTCTCTGCCTGTCACTAGCACCCTCTGTACATTTCACCGACACCCAACTGCAAGACCTTTGAAGAACCTTCACGAAAGTCACCCTTGCATCACAGTTCATTTGTCAGAAACAAACAAACTTCAATTCCAAGAAGTTATGAAACCGCATCCATCATCTGGAGTCACTAAAGCCCAGGAAAAGGAAGGTGTTCAGTTACATACATAAGCCTCACATTCTTCTCCATCAACCAGATGTGATGACAACAGCTGACAAAACACGGTGTGAAGCAGGAAACATAAGCCAGACACCTAGAACTGAGCCACAGAACTCATTTCAAGCCTCCTTAATCTCGCGCTTTGGTTTGCCCTCCCACGACAGAATCAGCACAACCACCACAGCAGAAAACGGATCACGGTGAGGGGCCAAGGATGCTTCACGGCACCACCTGCAGATACAGCCCAGACAGCACGACAGCGCCTGTGTGTCGGCTGCCAGAACACAGCACCCAGCTGGGAATTCCAGTGGGGAAATGAACCCAAGGGTACCCCAGCCTGGTGTGTGGAATAGCAGAAAAAACAACAACAAAAAAAGCCAGCAAAGAAAATAAACCGCAACCAAACAAAGGCCTCGAACCAACAGCACCGCCCCAGGCAGAAAAGCCCCGGCTGTGCACGGGAAGGAACAAAACCCCAGGAGCTCCGCCAGCGGCCCGGGGGCTGCGCGACCCCGAGAGCGGCCGGGCAGAGGCGGCGGCGCCGCGGGCACGCGGGCGCGCTCCCGATCCGCGCGGCGCGGCCGCCTCCTCGGCGGTTACTGCCGTTCGTTACGTAACGGGTAACGGGCAACGGGTAACGGGCAACGGAGCGCGGGCCGCCCCCAGCCCGCCCGGCCCCGGCGGAGCGGCCCCAAGGCCCGGCCGCTGCCCCTCCGCAGCGCGCTGTGCCGCTCGGCCGGGAAACGCGAGCGCTGGCGAGACCCCCGCCCGGCCGCGCCCCGGGGCCGTCGCCTCGGCG
>JANVCC010000267.1:680803-733059 GCA_025345505.1 Todiramphus chloris collaris | reverse complement strand
CCCCGGGCCCCGCCGCTACCTGCCGGCCGCGCTGCCTGCGGGAGAGGTCTCGGCGCCCCCCGCCCCCCTCCCGAGCCCGCATGCGCACGGGCACGCGCACGCCTGACAGCGCTCCCGCCCCGCCCCGCGCGCGGCACAGGGCGGGGCCCGCGCACCGGGAAGGGAACGGGAACGGGAGGGGCCGCGGCACCCGCCGCCCCCCGCGGAAGGGCCTCCCTGCGCCGGAGCGGCCGCGAAGGGGCTGGCACCGAGCGCCCCGCCGCCCTTCTCGGGCCCCTGGCGCTCCCCAGCCCCCTCCGCACCCAGCGGCCCCGCGGAGCCGCTGCTCGGCCCCGGCCCTTAGCGAGGGCCGAGGAGGGGACGGGCCCCCCGGCTCCCCAGGGCAGACCCCGCCGCTGGGACACGGGCAGCGACGGGCAGGGCCGCGGCGAGCACGGGGCTCCAGCTCCCTCCCGGGGCCAGCGGGTACCCTGCAGGAGGAGGGGAGGGGTCTGTAAACACCGCGGAGCCCCCCAGAGCAAGGGCCGCTGAAAGAGAGGAAGAGACGAGGCCTTGTCCGTCTCACGGGAAGCAAACGGACGCCCACTCTGAACCCCTTTGTCTTCCATCTGGAATTCAGTGTTACGGAGAGAGACTGCACGTTCTGCCCCAAGCTCCCAGGCGGTCTCCTGGACGAGCTGTTGGGGATTACGCAGAATGCCCTTTGTAGAGGGGGTAAGTTCGTGGTGATGCTAAAAACCAAAACCAAACAAGTACACATTCTCACCTTGTTTATTCCCGCTGATTACTGAAGAAAACACTGAATAGACAGCTATATATATTTACTATAGGCAGCAGAACACGTCACGTAACACCAAGTTAACTTCTAGTCACCTTACACACCACGGCATGCATCAGGGCTGGGGAACGTTCCCAGAAAATAATTAATCTCCCCAAAGGAAAAATAGAAGAAAATAAAGGGAAAAGCAAGAGTATCAGCCTATAATCTCCATTACTGAGACTGATCAACAAAAGTACACGAGAACATGTAGAACTCTAGTTGTTCCGTAGGCTTAAGTTTGGTAAAGTGAGAAACGGTCTTAATCCATCATTTCCTGACTCGAGTAGTCTGACAATAGAGACGGAACATCCTCCTTGCCCCCATAAAGGCAGGCAGAGACCTAATCATCATGGAACACTTTTCTTGATTTATTAATCAGCAATACTCAAATTTGCTATATATAAAATAGCCCTGCCTGTTCCAACACCACGTCTAGGAACAAGCAGCAAGGGTCACACACCACAGGAGAGCTACGCTGGCTACGCTGGCATTCAGCTACACTGGACAGGGACAGGGCAACAGCTTAACGTGAACTTCAGCACCGCACCGGGACACTGAAGAGAGAGGAGGTGCAGATAGTCGTTGAAAATAGCATCCTTTAGGAGTCCGTCAGGACACAGCCAGCTCTTACTCTGCTGTCTATACCTAAGATAGAAAGAACTAGCTAGAGATCAGCAGACCCAACAACCCCTGTGCTGTTCTGAGCAGGCAAACACCTGCATCAGTTCAGGATTTCAGTCTCTTAACTAGGAGGCGGCTGGTTCGCCAACAGAAGAGCTGCAGTCAGTCTTCAGAAGCAGGGTTATTGCTGCTCGATGGAGCAGCTGTCCGTTAAAAGCCTACGCCAGACAATGCTAGATATTCTTTAAAATGGGGGGGAGGGTTGTGTGGGTGTGGTTATTTAAAAACCCCAAACTGCTGAAAACCAGAGACTTCGCTTGGTCTTCATCACTCGGCATTTCTGGATAGAGACTTGATGTAAAAACCAAAGTACTTCTGTGGAAAATAGGATCTGTGACCTTCATCAAGAGTGGATCTTTGTCTTTAAAAATACAGTCCGGTATTAATGTCTGAATGTTTAAGGAGAAAAAGGAAGATGGGTTGATTTTTCTCTCATGGTACCAGGACAAATGCACCACAAGGCAAGGAAACGTCAACAGCATTCAGAGACTGTGCAGTCTCTCGTTAGATTGGTCATCCCCTTCGCTGCTCCCTGGGGAATCTCTGTCCCGTTTCTCCTCCTCCTTTCGCAGCACATCTGAAATGTGACTGTTTGCTCTCAGCTGCCTCCTCTGACAGTAACTTAGCACCAGAGCTGCACCCACAGGGCTGTTCTGTACTGGCATTTCCTTTGCTGTGTGAACAAAAGCAAGGTCCCTCCTGGCAAAAGCCCGTGTCCCCAGACACAGCCCCCACATTGTGTCACACACAGTGGCAACAGTCTTTTGGTTGAGACTCGGTGACAAGGGGTGGATTAACTGCACCGTTCTCGGAACGGTAACTCTAGTTCATCTGAACAGTGGTGTCTTCAGAAATGGACTGCTTTCTGCTGTTGCCATCCTTGGGCAACACAAAGCTGTCCGGAGCTCCCAGCAGTTGTGAACAGGCATCTGCATCACTGTACCACTCAAAGCCTGTTAGGCTAAAAGCTAAGTGCATAAATTCAGAGCTGCAGGAACTCATGCACCCACTTACCCAGGCAGAGAAGTGAGTACACAGAAAAACTCATCTGGAAAACTTCCAAGGAGTTTTCTAGAACATGTGACTACACTCTGATCAAAGACAGAGAGAACAGAGGCAATTGTCTGAGAACAATCCCTACGCAGGCACCCGTCCTTGTGGTTTTAAAAGCCACAGCGGCAGTTCTTGAAGCCATTTTCAGCTGGACAGACTCTGCAGGGAAGACATTAGCAGACACGCTCTGTAGGAAAGGAAAAGCACACCATTTGTGGAAGGGCAAACAGGACAAGAGCAGGTACGGAGGAGACAGAAAATAACCTTTTTAGGTACGTCAGAATTTTTTCCCCACACATTTAAAAAAGATCTCTGCATACCTTGCCAAACCCATAACAGACACTTGGCCAGTAAACAAGGATTAGTTTCTGGATAAGAGAAGCATCCACAAAGGAGATAGAGATTTGTCCAAAACTGGCAAGGGAGAGCTCTTGTCTACAAGAAACCACACTTCAGTCCTTCAGCATGTACGACAGTAACATTCTGTGATCCTTACACAGGAAAACATGAAAACCTTAGGATTTGCTCTGGATCTCTTAAATTTCATTAGGGTATTTGGGTCCGAGGAAAAGGAGAAAGCTAGAATGTGTCTGGGGAAGAAGGTCAATAATTCATGGCCAGGGCGTGTTGAACATTGGTTTGCCACAGGGAGAGCAGGTAGGAGGAGGCTGTAGACGAGACAGAGTGGCTGAAGAAAGGGCAGAAAGGCAGATCACATGCTGCTTGTCATGGGTCAGGAGGGAGAAAGCTGCCTTTGCACCTCGGGCTGTGCTTCTGGGCTTTACTGTACACATCATTTCCAGACCAAAATCTGCAAGCCAGTTAGTTCTCAGAAACATTGCTCAACATTAGGGTTTTTTCAGCACTGTGACCATGGCTTCAGTTCTTCTTGTCAAACACCAGTCAGCAGAGCAGCACAATGATCACATTTCAGCACCTGCCAAAAGACTAAGAGATGTTACTAATGCAAAGCAGTATGAAAGGACATGCATTTTTATCTAGAGTTGTTTGTGCACTGTGCCACAAACTCGAGTCTTCTCTTCCATGAGCTAACAGCAGCAACTACAGAAACATCAGCCAGCCACACATAAGCACCTAAACATCTTAGGTTTATTTCAGTTGATAACCCTGAATGATAACCAGCAGTGTGTGTCCAGTGAGCTGACCCAGTGCTAGGAGACTCCTTTCCCTTCTGAAGGGTAATCAAAGGGTAGATCAAAGCCAGATCTTACAGGATTTAACCCTCACTACATATTCTGTGCTAGTGCCACGGACTTGCTTTAAGCATCACTAATGCACTTTTTGCAGCAACATCCAAAGAGCACTCTGCCCTTGCCTAAGAAGCTACAAAAGCATCTCTAAGTTACAAACCTCGACAAGCAGTTACTCGCTCCGATCCTTCGGCTCCCGGTATTTCCACTGGATGTAGTCAAAGATGTCTTTCTCACATTCCACCGGCAGGGCCTCCCCAGCAACTCCTGCAAGCGAACGACAGATGCTCTTTGAAAGGTGGAAGGGCTGTACAAGCCTGAAATGCCAAATGCATTGCAAGATGAAAACCAAACTGCTGTTAAAACAAAACCAAGTGCCCCCCACAGACCTTTCCACACAGCGTTCAGGTACCGACCCTCATTAGTGTCAAAGGAAATAAGGTAATGAATTAACTCTGGGGCCATGTGGTTTTGCAGTTAAACATATTTACATGCACAGGTACATACAGGTGTACATAGTTATACAGTTAGCCTCCCTCCAAAACAAAACAACCCATAACTCGTTAGAAGAGTGGGAAACCACGTGCTGTGCTTGACACTGAAAAAACAACCTTTAGGTCAGTAAGACTTTAAGTAGATGAGGTGGCCCCAGAGGCAACGCTGTGCCAAAGCACCACCTGTACCTAAGCAGGCTGCCTTTTCCTGCTCTAATGGTGCCAGAAAGGACTCTGCAAGGTGGCATCAGCTACAGTATTTATCACAAGTGTTTCCAGTACGCTGAGAAACCAATTTAAGGAGACCACAGGAAGCATGTCACTAGAAAGAGTTCTGTGCAAAGGCCCAGACTGACCAGTGACACCCAAGGGACGGATTGTATACTCATTGATCGTGAAGCCCATTTCCAGAGCGTGCGCTCTCATGTTCTTATTGAATATATCACTTCCTGTGAAGTACAGTACACCACAGTAATACTGGTCTTTGGGGATAAGCCTAGAAGGAAAGAAGAAGAAAAATACAGATTTAGAACAAGTATGTGACAAAAAAGTTACAAGCCCATTGAAACTCAGCCATTTAGCTTTAGGCTTACTTCCTCTTTACGTGCACAGGTTCTGCAACTCTACGCATTTGATTTTCCCACAAGGCAGATGAGAAATGAAATGATCTGCATACCAAAGAAAGGTTCAGCACATCCACCCTGACCTAGAAGCTACTGGTGTTCAGCCACCACATGGCTACGGTACTCGCACTCCTGCCAAGAATTAATGCCAGATCATGTAGGCTACAACTCTGAAACTGGATACAAGTCACAATGTAAAATAGAGCCTCCCTGCTAATAATGTGCTTGTAGATACTGGTAGTGGTAGAGTGGCTTCCAGAAGCCTAGGAAGTGCTGCGTTCTGAACATGGAAGTAGAGATTTGAATGCAGAACTTGATGCAAATGCCTGCTGAGTAGCAGACAGCTAAAAGAGGGGTTTGGCTTTGGCGTGTGTACCGGATATCGATTCTCCTGTGTGGATAGGCTGTTCCGTCTTCTTTATTTGGTAGCTGACAGACACCCTGTGAGAAAGTAAGGGAAACAAGGAATTTAAAATTAAATTAAACAGAAATCTTTACCTCCCCACACCTAACCAACCTCTAAACAATCCTCAGTCAGCCTGGAGAGCCAAGTTAAACTCCCACTAAACAGATGAAACATTTTCCTCAACAGCTGGAGGTCACAGTACCATGACTCACTATTTTACACTGCTAAGAGGACCGTGGTTCAGTGTAGCATATAACTGCTTAAGTTTTTTATTACAGCAGGAACAAGCACAGGACTTCTCATTTCCCATTCCTCTGCCCTAATTATTATCAGGCTCTTCGGCATGCACAAATATCAGCAAGTTAAGGAAAATACAGACAAAGCTCAAGCTAATAGAGATTTTTAAAAAAGCTCATTTTTTTCCTTCAGAAATCCTCTGCCACTTCTTGTTTCAAACTGCTCTGTAATCTTCATGCAATTCACATATCAGCCTTCTCCTTTTTTCTCTAGTCTATGACCACCTTACATGACAGCACAGCAGGGGGAAAGGACATGAGAGATCACTGTCTGAGATCAAAGACAGTGTTTCCAAGATCTTGAGGACAGAGTTACAAAAGCAGTTACTGGTGCAACTGAAGAATGAGGTTGTGCAAAGGTTGTGGGGAAACATCAAGCAAAATAAAAGAGACTCAGTTGGCATTGTGCAATGAAGGTTTTGTCAGTTGGGTTCAGAACTACAACTGAAGATTTTCTAACACTGAAATCTGCAGTCTAAACAACCTATCTTGTATACATCCTAGCTTTCGTCAGGAAAGGTAATCCCCCCAACATTCCTCACCACCAGAAAGGCCTTACCATGAATTTGGTGTCACCTTTAGACAGCAGATCTGTGACAAAGTGGACTTTTTCCAGTTGTTCTACAACTTGACGCAGGAGCTTTGACTAGGAACAGTGACAACACAGAAGAAGAAATTATTTCACAAACAAGAATAAATGGGCAAGAGCCCAGTTAGCAGAGCATGGCTTATGTAAGTACAGGACATCACTGCAATTCTCTGTATTATTGTCCATGAAATTTCACCCAGAGGGGATAAAGAAGATAATAATACTAAGGAAAAGATAATAACATTCAAGCTGTGCAACGTACAAAAAAATTCCACCAAAATCCCCATGTCGGATTGCTTTTGTTGGAACTGTCAAAACTCATTTCCTGGTTTGAGTTTTCAACTTTCAAGCAATGCATCTACAGAAGCAACACAAGAAATACACAAACTGTCAGTCAGACTTCTCCAGAGGTAGTCCCAAAAGATTACAAGGGCAGCAGGACGTTTGTTTCTCATCCAAAAGATTATGGCTACATAAGAGATACTTACTCTACCTTTAACCCCTGCTTCATCCAGCTAGCTATTACAGTTCTGTTGTAAAAGCACATGAATTCAAGCGGGTGAGGGAAGTGTGTGAAGGGATGAGGAGGGACAGGAAGCTAAGAGTAAGTATAGTGAACAGTTCTGCAAGAGGAACACAGCATAACACATGGACACGAGAAGTGATTATAACAAAAAGATGCAAGAAGCTGCAATGTAAGTCTGAGACTACGTATCCTCTGGATTTAAACAGACCCCTGTGGAAGCAATCCAGAGTACTGTTCCCCAGCAGCAAAGAAACACACCTGCTTGGATGAGTCAGATGTGAAACTGGGATGGGTGAGGAGAACATCCATGTCGCCACTTGACTCTGCACCTAGGCAAGAAAAATCCCTCAGTGTATGATGGTTGGTGACCGTCCACCTTCCTGTGAACATGTTTGTGCTGGCAGAAACTAGTCAGTCACTATTTGAGAAACTTTCAAAGAAACAAACTTGAAGTGATAGAATCTTGTTCTTCCATACAAAGTTTTTATCCCTGCATGTCTTAAAATACCTGAGAACATCTTGCTGTGCTCTAGAGCAACGAGGCACAAATGTTGTTAAAGTAAAAAGAGAGCCAACCATTAACACGTTACCGTACACTACTCCTGGGGGCAAGGCAGAGGAGCAAGGATTTATAAGGTATTTTGTCACTGACCTAACCAGTCAGGACAATACTAACAGGAAAGAGCCAGGTTCCAGAATAGACTTTCTCTCTAGGAGAACAGGTACTAATAAGTCTTGCCTATTAGCCCAAAATAAACATAACAAGATCACAGATAACCAACCTCGTCTGAAACTGCCGCAGACCGTAGCAATATAGTTTGGGTCCAGCTTCTTTACCTCTTCCAGCACAATTTCCTATGTAAAAAGGAAAGAGGGGTGTTTATAGTGGTGTCAGTCATTCATTGGCCACCAGTGCCTCCAATCCTCAGTAAGACATTCTTGCCTGCATTTGCAGCATTTCTTCCCTCGGGATTCTTTTCTCAAAATCTTCAAAATACCTGCAGATATAAAAATAAAAAATGCCTGGAAGAGTGGCAAGGGTAGCATCTTAAAATGTAGTCAATTAAGCGTGTATCAGAGGAAAGAGTACAGCTTACATTACTGTCACATCACTGAGAGCTCCATTCTCACCAAACATCTTAGAAAAATTCTTGCCAAGCAATAGTAAAAACTCACAGCTGCAAGTTTGACAACGCTTAGAAGATGGTTTAATTGCATATTATTTCCACTGTATATGAAGAACTGCTGTAAGGTGGGAGTAGTATAATCAGTTGGGTTATAGTTGCATAGTCCTCTGAAAATACAAAAGGTTCCTGACAAAGCTCAGTCCAGCAGCAAGCAGGAGGAACAGGTCCCTCAGCCACGGCCAGAGGTGATCTGTACTGGAAAGAGCTGAAGGGAAGTGCCCAAGTAAACACAGCTCACGGTATCTGTGTGTGGAGCTGTGAAAAACCAGACTGCCAGCGTGATGCTGCATTGTGGAGAAAAAGGGGCCAGGTGAAGGAAAGGCACATCTGCCCAGCAGGCACGGTCTTCACCCCCCAGCACCAGAACCACTGACAGGAGGTGCTGGCAGCCACACTGCAGCCTCAGAGACACGCGTTTCCCAACACTCAGAACCCAGCAATCCCAATCCCAAGCGCTGCAGACTGAGCTTCAGGATATGGGACTCCCCCCCACCTCAACCCACTCCAAGAGCTGCAGTGCAACAGGGACAAAAAGACCACCACAGGGCACTGAAGCCATTCTTGCAGCTCACCACTTACCAGAGGTTCTGAAAAAACATCTCATCACGACACTGGGAGCAAACCCAAGAGCAGCATGGGCACTAGGAACACGGGCAGGTCAGCTGAGTTTCCTTACACTCGCTGAACAGTGGAGTTAACAGGTCAGAGGCAGGGCTTGACTTGGTTCCCCTGCAGCTTCTTGCAAACACAGCTGTCCTTCTTCCAGAACCAGCACACTGCAACAGCCACTGGGCAAGCAGCACTCAAGCTGGCAAGCACTGAGGGACAGACACACGTTCTGCCTGGCACTCTCAAGTGCAGACAAGCAAAGACATGCCCTTGCTCACAGCACACAAAACAAAACAGCCCGGGCCACTTTAATCCACATTCCTGAGAAACATCATTGCAACCTTGCTGAAGGAATTCTCCATGAGCTGACTGGAAAAAGCTGTTTGAAATCAGCTTCCTTCTAGATGAAGACTATGCCTACTGAATTCGACCCAGATGAAACAAAAGCTCCGAGTAACTGCTGAAAAGCACGGAGAGCAGAGAGGACAGAACCTTACTTGGTCTGTGTAACCTTACACTACAGCCCGGTGTCTGGAGGAGCCATTGGAACAGCCAAGCACCTGCAGCCAAGGAATCTTACTTTAACCCAATCCGCTGGTGATGCGTCAGCTTGTGCTCAATTTTTCTTAGATCTAGAAGAATTAAGAAAAACAAACAAGAAAGTTACTCAAGGAATAAAAATCTTACGTTTTCACTAAGGCAAAGATGATGCACACGAGGAACATGTAACAAGAAAACAACTGCAAACAGGAGATTGCACGCTGAATACTCAACAGCTGATAGCATGAGTACAGATGCATAGAGCACTTCCCAGTAAAACCAATAGATATTCACCCCAAAGCCAAAATCCATGCTATTTTCCATGTAATCTCTTAAGTACTTTACTTTGAATATGTATGTAATGCCTTTAGCCTGTGCACTAACTTTAGCATCTTAAATGCTTTCCTCAAAGACTAGGGTCTGCTGTGGAAAAAGGAGCTTGACAGAAAGAAACATTGCTGGAGTGTGAACTCACGACCCAAAGGTACACTTACCTTCTAAAGTCTTAATTCCTTCCTCGACAAACTTCCTAGCAGCAGCAGGACTGCAAAGAGACAAGGCAATCTGCCATCAGGAACAGCAAGACTCTTACAGTACTGAAAAGGACATTAGAGTTCACTGTAACTGGCTGGGCTCTTCAAGGCCAAGACTGAAGCTGCTTCTTATGCCTAGCCTGCCCTTCCAGGGCACACACAGCTGCGGTTTGTACTTTCACTCGGCAGAGGTGGCTGTCCAAGGCTTGGCTTGTGTGCTTTTTAGCACTGGTTTAACTATACAGTGATGTATCTTTGTAAAAAAGAAACAAGCAAAAGCTCAAACAGGCAATATTGCTCTAGACAACAATATTGAAGCACCCAAGAAGCTACTTTAACCACACTTCGTCTCTGAACCAGCTTAGTGCAACAGCAACACAAGTTGCTTTAGACTGGCCCTTCACACAAGGCTCCAGTTTGTCAACCTACAGTAGAGCAACGAGGCCCCAGCTCCAGTCTGCCTACCACAAAGGCTGTAATTAGTGATTCTATACCTTTCCTTCTCAGCCAATCGTGTCAATCGTGCCTCAATGTGGGGAGCAGAGCATCAGCTCAAACTCACTCTCTTTGTTATTTGCCATCACCCAAATTCTGTTCATAACTCCCCCAGATAAACAGAAGGAAAAAACCCCAAAACTTTACCCAATGCCAGTAACTCGTGTCAGGAGATTGATAGATGCGCTTGTATCATCCTGTCGAATCTGCAGGAACAAACCAACACAAACCAAACCTTTCTTTACTCCATTTGCAACAAGCAGAGAAAGCTTGGGAAGATAAACCAGCTGAGCCAGACTCTGCTTTGGAGGCTAGGTGTAAATAACTCCAAAACAGTGCCAAGGGTAGACGATGTCCCCTGTACCACAGAACTCCACCGCCTTCCAGAGCCAGAATCCCCCTTCCCACAGAAGGCATTCACAACCTGGTCATATAACCTAAACTATTTTCATAACTAGGCAGGTTTGGGGCTTTGGCCGAGCTTCTTGTTCCCCGCTTCCTGCTTGCCACACCCACCATTCTTAAGCTTGACCTCAGTCTTTCCAGGGACAACAGAAATTGCACAAACCAAGCAAGCTGCTTTGCAAGTTCCAAAGAAAAGCAACCATTGAGAAACGGAGCACAAGGGAAAGAAACCCACCTTTTCCAGCTTGCGTAGTTTTCCAGTGGATAAGAACTCATCTATCTTCTCAGCTATTTTAGCACCTACTCCATCCTAAATATTGGGGTTGAGGGCAAACAAGTTACCTTCGAGATCACTTAAAGACATTATATTCAGAAAAAAGGGAAAGCTCCCCAGAATTTAGGAGTCCAGAAAGAAATAAGAGGCTGCTCAGACCACGACAAAACACTGGTCCACAAGGAACAAGAATTCAAGGGTAGCACGCAGCAGTCAAGGACTGTACGAAAAGCTCACCCAGAGCAATAATTGTGGCCACGGCTTCGTTTATTGCTGCTCAGCTCCCCACGTTTAGTGAAGCCGAGGAAAAACCTACCCCAAGAGAAGGGCTCTGCAGGCAGAGGCTCGGCTGGAGTGCCCAGAGCCAGCTGGGCCACCCCGCAGCAGCCCGGCCTGTGGCTGCCCCCACGCTTCCCGGGACACCCCCAGCACCCCCACCAGCTCCACCACCTACCAGCTTCTTGGCTTCAGCACCACTCTGTATCCTGCTGGGGTACCGGGCAATCACGGAGGCCGCTTTCCTGCGGAACAGCTCCGATCAGCACCCGAGCGCGGCAGGACGGGCCCCGGGATGGGCCGGGGGCTGCCGGCGGGGCTGGAGGGGGTGGGTACCTGTACGCGTTGTACTTGTGAACGGCCCGGTTCACGTTG
This sequence comes from Todiramphus chloris collaris, assembly GCA_025345505.1. NCBI lineage: Eukaryota > Metazoa > Chordata > Aves > Coraciiformes > Alcedinidae > Todiramphus > Todiramphus chloris. The sequence goes on along the minus strand of JANVCC010000267.1, from coordinate 721,666 downwards.
CGCTCGTAGTTGGCGAGTTCTGCGGGGAGAAAGCACCGTGAGTACCGGCACGGCACGGGGCACGGGGCACAGGGCACATGGCACAGAGCACGGGGTACGGGGCACGGGGCACACGGCACGGGGCACACGGCATGGGGCACACGGCATGGGGCACGGGGCACACGGTACGGAGCACAGGGCACACGGCACGGGGCACAGGGCACACGGTACGGGTTACGGGGTACGGGGCACACGGCACGGGGCACACGGCGCGGCCTGCGGCCCGGCGCACCGTCCGTCACGCACCTACCGGTGAGGAAATCGGTGATGCCCGCGTTGGGGCTCTCCGGGGGAGCCTTCCGCTTGCTCATGGCCGGCACCGGCAGCGGCCCCGGCCCCGGCAGCCCGGGCGGACAGCTCAGGGACGCGTTTCCGGCCGTGACGTCACAGAGCGCGGCCGGCTTCCGCCCGCACGCGCCGGCGGGAGGGGCCACTTCCGGGGGTGCCGGAAGCGCGGGGGGGTTGAGGGGCGGCGGGCACCGGGAGCCCCTCGGGGTCTCCGCGAACCTCCCGTGGGCCGCGGGGCCGCCGGCGGAGGCCTTGGTGCCGCCCCTGGGGGCGGTGGAGGGGGCGAGAGGGGCCCTTCGGCGCCCTTCGGCGCGCCCCACGCCCTCTGGCCTCTCGCCCAGGGTCTTGCTGCCCGCTCCCTCCGGGCCTCCCACCCCCCGGCAGCCTCCGGCTTCCCCCTCCTGCCCCACAGGGCCCTCCAGAAGCCAGCAGGCCCCTGGCAGGCCGGGGGAAGGCCCAGGAGGCCCCTGCGGACTGGTGGAGGGGCCGAGGGGAGCCCCAGTGCTGGCCCCTGCCCTGGGGGAGCAGGCACGGGGTGGTTTCTGTTCCGGACCTCGCCTCCTGTCTTCAGCCGGGCCCTCCTAGTCCCCGCCGAGGGCCCTGCTGCCTTCCGGCGCGCCCTGGGTCCTACACCGTAGAACGGTAGGGGTTGGAAGGGACCTGTCTCGGACATGCCGGGTTTATTAGTAGTGCTTTTTGTTAATAACCGTTGTTTCGGCAGCCACCGGCTGGCTGGGTTTATTTGGACGCCCAAGCTGCGAGAGGTGGGTGAGCAACTGCCGGGGTTTGTCTCCCTCTTCTGACTGTTCCTAAGCTTCGTTTTTTTAACTACGTGAGAAGCAGATGCCAGGACAGGCTTGGAAAAACACTTCTTGAACTGTTTCTTTTCATATAATGGCTAGAGTTGGAAGGAACCCTAGAGATCCCCCAGTTCCACCCCCCCTGCCATGGCAGGTACATCTCCCACTAGAGCAGGTTGCTCAGAGCCCCATCCAGCCTGGCCTTAAACACTTCCAGGGATGAAGTGTCCACAACTTCTCTGGGCAACCCGTTCCAGAGTCTCACCACCCTCAGAGTGAAGAACTTCTTCCTAATGTCCCATCTAAGTCTCCCTTTCTCTAGTTCAAAACCAGGAACCCCTGTCCCATCAGCACGTGCCCTTGTCAAAAGTCCCTCCCCAGCTTTCTTGTAGGTCCCCTGCAGATACTGGAAGGTGCAAGAAGGTTTCCCTGGAGCTTCTCCAGGCTGAGCAACCCCAGCTCTCTCAGCCTGCCCTCGGAGGGAAGGGGCTGCGTTTTTCCCACCACTGAGCAGGGGGGTTGAATTTTTTAAAAATTATAAGGCCAAAATTAGAGATCATTGTTTTGTAGTGGAGAAGGCAAAACCTGCAGCCCAGGTTTAAGGAATAATAGGGTGCTGCCCTTACCTGGGCAGCTCACAGAATCTGGGAATTTCACTTTTCTTCCTCCTCCCCCTCTCTCCACGAGGTGTTTAGTAAAACCTGACAAAACACAAGCTGACAAAGTCACCTTGCTCTTTGTATTTCCAGGTATTTGGAGAAAAAGTTAATTTCTATTCTTTTCTCTTAGCCACCAACATCGTTCTCTGGCTGGGCAGAGCCACGTGATGCTGGACCCCAGTGCTGAAGGGGTCGGATGCTGGCAGGTTTTCATGCTGGGCTGACACTGGTTTTAGGCAGGCAGTGAGTGATGACCTAGAAGGTCCCTCAGGAAAGGCAGTTTTACTTCGCAAAGCTTTTCTCCCTGCTTACAAATGCCTCGTTACCCTAAACAAAGGGGCCCCCAATGCTATTCCCAATTAACCCCAAATTTTCCATCTTGCAATGGCTGCTGCCTTGCTCCTGACCTGACCCTATGACACGTGGAAGAGCAAATCTAATAAAACTGGGAAGCAAACAGGAGCAGGGATAAAACACCAAGCGGCTTTTGCTTTGCTTGTGCCGAGACTCCGGATCGCGCCGCCGGATCATCTGCTCAGAGGTGGGGGAAAAGCCCTGATACTGAATGACCTTACAGCACAAAGCACAACTGCCCAGTCCTCTTTTTTCCTGGCCGGGGCGGGTTGTGACGAAGCGCCCGGCACCGCTGCCACGCAGATTTATCGATGCCCCCGTTAAAAGGCGAAGCGGGGGCCAACAAGCCAGGCGTTAAATAGAAGCAGACAGCTCGGGAAGCCAGGCTCTGACAGAGGGCTTGGCTTTCAGGGAATCAACTTTACGGATTCAACACCTTAAAAGCAAAATGTGGAAATTGCAAAATAATTTGGTGGGCAACCTTCATCAAGCCCCCACCTCCCCAAACAATGTTTGATGGCCCTAGGGGGTTTAGAAGAGTTCTTGCTGATGGGGATGCTTCTCTGCGCATCCCTGATGAATTTCCTTCTGTTCTTAAAATCAGATTGTAAAATCATAGAATGGTAGGTGGTGGAAGGGACCTCCAGAGATCAAGTCCAGCCCCCCTGCCAGAGCAGGGTCACCCAGGGCAGCCCACACAGGAACAGATCCAGGGGGGCTGGAAAGGCTCCAGAGAAGGAGACTCCACAGCCTCTCTGGGCAGCCTGGGCCAGGCTCTGGCACTCTCACAGTCAAGAAGTTTCTCCTCATGTTGAGGTGGAACTTCCTGTGTTTTACCTTGCGACCATTGCCTCTCCTCCTATCCCAGGGCACCACTGGCAAGAGCCTGGCCCCTTCTCCTCAACACCCACCCTGCAGATATTTCTAAACATTCCTAAGATCCCCTCTCAGGCTTCTCTTCCTCAGGCTAAACAGCCCCAGGGCTGTTCCAGAGATGTTCCAGTCCCTTCAGCTTCCTCGTAGCTTCTGTTGGACTCTCTCCAGTATTTCCCTGTCCCTCTGGAACTGGGGAGACCAGACCTGGACACGGTATTCCAGATATGGTCTCACTGGGACAGAGTAGAGGGCCAGGAGAACCTCCCTGGACACAGTCTTCTTTATGCCCCCCAGGGGACCATTGGCCTCTTGGCCACAAGGCCCGTTGCTGTCCCGTGGGTAGATACTGTCCACCAGGACTCCAAGGTCCTTCAGCCCACCCCTGCCCTGTACTGGTGCAGAGGGTTATTCCTCCCCAGGTGTAGGACTCTACACTTATCCTCACTGGACTTTGTTAGATTCCACCTTGCCCAGCTCTCCAGCCTGTCCAGATCTCACTGGATGGCAGCACAGCCTGCTGGTGTCTCAGCCACTCCTCCCAGTTTGGGATCACCAGCAAACTTGCTGAGGATCCTCTCTGTGCCTTCACCCAGGTCATTGATGAAGATGCTGAACAGGACTGGACCCACTCAGCTGCCATCCCAAACTATCAGCCGAGCCAAAACTGATGCAAAAAAACCCCCAAACAACCCAACGACCTCAGGAGATGCAGATTCTGCAGGTTGGGGATGGACAACTTGAATTATCCTGCATTCTGGTGGTCTCCTATCTAGTGACCATCACGTCCCGAGACCATGTCTGCGCCGGCTGGAATTGCCCCGTGCTCTCCGGAGGTCTGCTTGCATCCCGTGATGCCTCTCTGCCCCCCAAGTCAATCGGCACCGCCCCGACTGCATTCCGGCCGGGAGCTGCGGCGTTCGGCAGTCGGTGTCGATACGATGGTTGCAGGAGCAGCTTCACCACACTGCAGCCTGCGCTCCCGCACCCACCAGCGCCTGTGACTCCTCTGCAGCCCCGGCCTCTGGTTTCAGAGACGTTTTGGGGAGCCCGAGGTGAGTTTGTTAACGATGAAACTTGGGTTTGTGGAACGGTGGGAGGGTAGGGGCTTTAATTGCCAAAGATAACAGAGCTTTTCTTCTCCTCCCCTTGTTTCTAGTGCGCTTACGCTTGGGGTTTCCAACCGTTCTAGGCTGTGTCGTGCTTGTTTGCATGCAAGGATTGTAGGGGAAAAGACTTCATATGTGAAAAATTAGAGGAGAAAATCACGGGCTGGCTGACTCTCATCATTCAGCCACAATCAATCGGGATGTTTCATTTACTGGTGGATCTAACAGCGCGTGACTTTAATTGGGTTGGTTTTGCTGCCTAGCAGAGCTCTGGTAGAGCTCTCCCCAGCCAAGCTCGATGAGAAAAATAAGTCCTTTTTCCTCCCAGTATAGACCCAACTTGGAGGGTTGTGCATCCGTGTGTGTGTCCCCATCATCTGGGGACCCCAGCCTAGCACTGAAGCTGATGGGGAAGTCTCCTGCTGGGGGAGGTTGTGACACTTTGTCTGTTTGTAGGTCCTGGGTCATTTTGAGAGGAGAAATATTTATGCCTGCAGCTGGGTGGGGATTTCACTCTGTCTTTCCAGCACCAGCTTCCTAAAATGATCAGCATTAGCCCCATAATGTTATTCCTAGGAAGCCAAAGCTTGTGCTTGTGACTGATGTTATCCATATGGACACCCAGGGTTGGGGCACAGGGTTTATTTTTGGGGTGTTTGCATTGGAAAAGGAATTGATTCCAGTCCCTGTGCAAACACTGTGGAGTTAATGTGGTCAGAAAAACCCCAAACATCCCAAATCTGTTACATCAAGAGGTGTCTTCAAACAGCAGCTGGGTTAAGGCTGGAGCCTGTGTTGGGCTGAAGATGGGCTTTGCTCTGGGGGAAAATGGGTCAATCGATTGGCAACCCACAGCAGAGCCAAGCTGGCCACCCCAGGACCCTTCCAGCTATTTAGGGACACACCCTGTTTGCTTTCTATTTTTAACCTTTTTGCTTTGAATTGAGCATTTTTCTTCCCTAAAATAGATGGATAATGATGAGGTAATTGCCCTGGGTGCAGGGAGCAGAGAGGGGCTGGCTCTCCAACTGCTCTCAAAGTGACTTTGGGAGGCATCGACCGGACTGCCATGAATAGTAACTGTTCTCCCATCCAAGTCATGTGTGAAAGGCAATCACTGGAGGTCAGATAATTAGGAGATTAATTAGTATCCAGGGTAAAATCCAGAGAAACTCATATGGGGAATAAAAGAAGCAGGTCTGAAGATACCTGGAAGCAGCGGGGTGCGTGTGGTGTAAAATCGGCTTAGGAGACGGGGAAAAGCAAAGTCTGCTCTGAAAGCCCTTGTGTCTGTGCACATCCTCCCCCGACCCCCCCAGAATGAAAGAGGGGCTTCTTTCCAGCAAGCACCGGCCCCGTGAACTGAACTCGTGTCTGTAACCGTACCGGCAAATCTCTGGAATAATCTCCCCTGCTTCACTTGTGCCTTCCTCCGAGCAGCAGAAATAAGAGACCAGAGTCATAACCCTGGTGAAATTTATCCGGATCTTCTTAAACATGGGGAGAGCGGAGGTGGAGCGCGGGCAGGGCTGGCGCAGAGCGGGGCAGGGCTGAGAGCTCACCCAGGCGAGCGAGACCTGGGCGCTTGCGGGAGGTGTCAGAGGGTGCCCGGTGCACCCGCAGGGGAGGTCCTGGCTCCTCGGTGTTTCCCCACCCCGGCCGGGAAGGACCCTGTGGTTTCACTGGGGCCATGCGTGAAGGATTCCCGTAGTGGGGAGCACCCAGAGGGTTTGCAAAGAGGCTGCTCCCCTGCCCAGCCCCCTGTAAAATCTCTCCCCTTTCTCCTCTCCGTGGCTCAGCTCTCTCCAGGCAGCGGGACCATGCTGGAGGATGAGGATGGGATGAGCGAGAGGGGGCTCAGCAGCTCCAGGAGAAGATACGATGATGAGGAAGGTGAGTGGAACTCAGGGATGCCCCAGACAGCAGCAGGGTCTCTCTTCCCTGCTGGCTGATGCCCCAGATCTCCTGGCGCTCAGCTCGGCACGTCCCATGTGTGACATGGGGCAAGCTCCGGCGGGAAGAAGGCAGATACCTCCCTGACTTTGATTTTTTTGCGCATGAGAAACACCCGGGTTTGCTCTCTAAAGCTTTTTCTACCCTCACCCAGACTACCACTCCATCTACATCGGGGTGCCAGTGCCCCGGGGCTACCGAAGGAAGCGGCGTCGCCGAAGATCTGCCTCCAGCCGGGACAGAACCAGCGAGAGCGAGCGGCACTACGAGCGACAGGATCGCTCCGACACCGACGACGGCGGCCACGGCTGCTACGAGAGCGGCAACGACAACGCCAGCAGGACCAGTGAGTCGCCCTCGGGCTGCCCGAAAGAGCAGGAGGGGGTTTCACAGCATCGCCTAATCCAGGATTAAATCCACCCCCCTGCCCCTGGCCACCTTGCTTGGTCCGGCGTTGGCATTTGGTGCTGCTTGTCCTGATGCTTCCCAGGTTTATTTTTCCGTGGGGCTGTCTCTGAGAGATGAGCACAGGGTGGGAAATGGGATATGAGGCTACGTAGGTGATGAGTGGGCTAAAAAGAGGTTGCCCTTGGGAGGCTGCCCACAAGGAAATCGGGGTGCAGCGGGGTCGCACCTTTTTCCCGACAGGCTTTTGCCCGAGGCTTTGCCCGGTCTCGTTAAATCTCCTTACTGAAGATTAACATTTTACACAGCAAAGTAGCTGGCAATCTCTTGGGTTTGGGGGTTTTTTTCCACCTCTCCCCTATGGAAATTTGCCTTCAGGTTTACATTGAGCCGACCACATCGCAGCCCAGCAGAGCGGGCAGGGGCTTGGTTTTGCTTTTCCCTACAGAAGGAAAAGTTTTCCTTTTTTGTTTTTGGTTTTTTTATGGGGACAGGTTTTTTCTTTGCAGCTACCTTTGCTCATGGCTCCTTCAAGCCTTCAGTGCCAGCACGAGTGGGACCACGTCCCGTCCTTTCCCCAGGTGGTACATGCCACTGGGATATAACACTGGGCTGGTTTCGGAGGCGGGGGGAGAAATTTTATGGAGGAAAAATACCCCAAAACCCCTCAACTCTGCCACAGCCCTGCTTTGCCCCAGGAAATCTCCCTCATCTCTGTGATTTTTACGCAGGCATAAATCTCTGCTCCGAGCTTGGAGGGGATTTTCCCCCCTTGCTCTGGGTGGGAAACAGAAACTGTCCCCAAAATGCCCCCAAAACCTTTGGCTTCTGTCCTCCCAGCTCCCCCTTCCTCCCTCCCCTTTCTCACTCAAGTCCATCCCGCTGCCCCCCGGAGCTCTCACTTCTCCTACGCGCGTCCCGTTTGATTTGGTAACTTCCCGTCATGAGAGCCAAAGGGAAAGGAAAGTGCTTTATATTCTCTATAATCTGCTCCTTAAGCCTCGGGAGTTTAACAAGCCTGAGTGGATAAAGGACAAAGTTTGGGGGGTTAGTGTTTTTTGGGTGGTTTTTTTTGTGTACTCTGCAGCGACGGTTTTGGTTTATCCGGGAAAGAAATGGGGGAAAAAATGGAGCCGATTCCAGGTAGGTGATTGCCATCGCTCCACGGCGGGGAGCAGGAGGGGAGAGAAGGCTCCGTTTTCTTTTCGGCTTTACTTTTCCCTTCTCCAGGCAAGTTGAGAGCCCCTGTGTGGAACTGAGTTGAGCGCTCGCTCGGGGTGCCCAGCTCCAAAATATACCTGGGGGTGGAGGGGAAGACGACGCGGTGTCAGCTTCCACCGCTCCTCTGCAGTAGATTGCATTGGAAAGGGGAAAATCTCCCGGACCTGGGGGTTTCCTGGATGGGAGTGGAGCCTCTGATGCCATGGGATGTGCACTCCGGTGTCCTCTTATTTACAGGGCTGGGGAGGAGGGGACCTTTCTAAGCCACAAAACCCCAGGGAAAGGCTGTCGTGTACTCTGAAGGACCACGACAATGGATGGTTCATGTGCCGGAGCCTTAAATAAGGCTTAGTCCTGCTGCCCAGCCAGGTTCCAAACCCTGGGCGGCACCGCGTTTCCCCGTCCCCTGGTTTGTCACCGTGTTTGTTGCACCCAGAGCTGGAGTGGGAAAAGCGTGGCTAGGGGAGGTGGCTCTGCTGGGTCAGAGCTGTGCCGTGAGGGGCTCTGTGCACCTCCAGTTAAAGGAGGCGTAACTCAGCGCGGCTGCTGCGTCCTGTCTGACTACACACAGAGATGTAGGTTCTTGCATACCTAAAACTATCTGATATTGTTAATTATTAGTAATGCTGGGCTAATTGTGCAGCCGTGGGCTCAAATCCAGATCCACTGCTGTCGAAATCACAGTGAAGGTTTGATGGGTGTAAAGCAGAAGGTACGGCTGGGAGCGTTCCCCCGTTGTAAAAGCTGGTGTGCGAAGGTGCAGATCTGCTCTTGGTCACCCGTTGAACTGTGTCCTGGGAGAAATGGGTGCTGATTTTGGGGTGGCTTTGTGGGTTTTGGCCAGTGGCATTGCAGCAGTTCCGCAGAGCTACCAAGCCCCGGACGCTGCTCTGCGCGGTGTCCTTCTCAACCGCTTCCCAGGGTTAGTTCAGGTGCTGAATCCAATCTCCGGGAGGAAGAAGCACCAGCACCCAGAGCTGGGTTGGAAGCAGGTGCTGGGCCGGGTTCTCTCCCCGGCATGAAAGGGTCCTCTGAGTGAACAAACCCCGTGAGTTCTGGCTGCGTGGCCAAGCCCCAGCCTTGTTGGTTTAGCAACGAGCTCTTGGCTCAGGTCAGTGAGCAGCAGGGAGCGGAGGCGGCTAAAAAATACCCCAAAAAATCTCTTTATGTACAAGCTTTCTTTTATCTTTTGTGCTTACAACGTAGCACAGCCCCAGCACCCCACCGCGAGTCTCTGGGGGAACCCTCGGGCAGGCCAAAGCAGGAGGGACCCATTTTTGAGCACCCGAGGCGGGAATTGGAGCAGAGTTGGGAGCAGCAGCCACGGAGTCCAGGGTTGGAAAAGCTGTAACTCCCCCACATCCCTGCCTGCAAAGCTGCAAATCCCCTTTTTTTTTTGTTTTAATAAATGCATCAGCCCAAGAGGGATATTTCCAGCAAACTGCCTTTTTTCCTCGCTGTCCCTGCTCATCCCCTCTGCAGTGAATTTTGGGGGTTTGCAGGAAATTTCAGGTCTGGGCCACAGAGCAAAGCGGGGGCACGAGGCCGGGGGGGGAGTTGCTGATATCTCGCCCGTTTCATCCCCTTCTTACGTGAACAGCCCTTAGGCTTAAAGAGCCTGGAGGCCTCCAGGCACGTAGCCCGGCTCTAAAATTAACAGGAATATTAATAATCATAATAATGAAGCTTATGGAATTGGAAGGAGGACTTGACAACGGGGCTTTAGTCCTGGTGGTGGGGCTTAAAGGACTTAGCGGTTAAGCAGGCTCAGCCTAGAGTGCAAGGGACATCCTATTCTTTCACGGCCACCTCGACTTGGGTTTCATCTCCTTTTTTGGGGGGGAACAAGGCAATTTTCCTGTTATTTCCTCCACTTGCACCCGGCAGTTTAATTCCGTGGGTTTGTGGGTACCTTATTACCCAGCTTTCTTATTGCCAGGTTTGAGGAGAGGAGTATTCTGCTCACAAAGACGTTTTCTGGGCTGGAATGACTCCTGCTGTATTAGGAAAGGGCTAAGGTGTGAGATTTTATTAAAAATACATCTTTTTTCTTAAGAAGAAAAATGCTGTTTATTAAAAATACACCATTTCCACGTGTCCTGGTGTAGGGGCTGATGTTTGAATAACAGGGCAACTGGGGAGCGGTCTCGTCCCTGCCATGTCCGGGTCCATTCCCAGCTGTTCGGTTCCTCCCTGCAAACAAATTTATGAGGCTTTGCGAGGAAAAAAAGCCTGTGAAGATGGAGAGGGTTAAAAGAAAACCCAGGCTGTCGTGTTTTTGTGAGGAGAGCGCAGAGCCCGTCACCCTTCCGTGGCCACTGGGAATGCAGCGCAGCAGAAAATCCCTTTTCCCATCAGGCAGGAGGTGACGGGGTCACCGCTCCCCTTCCCGACACACCCCACGGGGGGAGCTGGAGATCAGTGCCCCCCTCAGCCTGGCTGGTGATTTGCAGCAATCAGCTGGAGTTTTCTTGCAGAGATGGTGAATTTGGTTTATTCCCCTCTCGGACGATACGCGCTCCCCTCGGGAGCTCCCTCAGCGTGCCCAGCGCGGGTGCATCCCTATACACGGGGCCGGAGAGCGTAAGGATTTGCTTACTGGTGGGCCTGACCTGGCAGAAGCAGGCTGTTTGGTAGGGAAGAACGTGGGATACCCCAGGGAAAGGGGGCGCACGATGCGCCTGGAAGGGGCATTTGACTGTAATCTTGCATATGGGGTGGGCGCGTTCCCCAGCCCCCAGCCCGGACCTATCGCCAGCATCCCGTATCTCTTTGCACGGGGATTTTGGGATAGGCTTACTGAGAGTTTCCCTCACTCCTCAGTGTCTCTCACCTTAAAAAAACCCTCTTTTTCTTACTACAAGATCCTAAATAGCCCCACAGATCCCTCTACACCCTCCTGGGGCTTTCCCTGTGGGAATGGTCCTGGGGATCATCTCATCTCTGGCTGATGGTAAAACTCTTTCTTCCCGTCCCTCGGCAGTGTCACCGGCTGCCGAACGCCTCCGCTACATCCTGGGGGAAGACGATGAGCCTCCCAACCCCACGCTCTTCACGGAGATGGACACGCTGCAGCACGACGGGGAGGAGATGGAGTGGAAAGAGTCAGCCAGGTGAGGACTTGGTGGGGAAGGTGCTTTGGGTTGAAAAAGTGTCCGGTAAAGGTTCTCCCCTTCTCCATATCCCTGGCTGAAGGTGGGGTCAGGGAATGAGCATCATTTTCTCATGAGGTTAAAAAAAGCTATCCCTGAAGTAGGGAAATGCAGAAAACACCGCGTTCTGGGGGGGGCTTTGCATGGTGGCTGCAACCTGAGGAGGAAGGGAGGAAGCATCCCAAGGCCTTTCCTTTCAGCAGCACATGTGGGATTTCTGAGTGCGGGTGTCTGCGGGATGAGGAGACAGCAGGATCAGGCCTCACAGGAGCTCAGCCCATCGCTCGGGCTGCTTCTTGGCATCAGAAAAAGCATGGAAAGCCCTTGAGCATCCTCCTGGTTGCCAGCCCTGCTCAAAACACGGCAGCCCAAGGACGCTGTTGCTAAAATCCTTTATTTCCCCCCCAAATTCTGCATAGGCCGCGATCTACTCATCCCTCCCCGCTCCCCAGAAAAACTCAGAAAGCAAAAAAATCAGCCCTTGCATTGGGATTTTCACCAGGGAGGGCTTGAGGTGGAGGTTTCCAAATTCCCCCTGGGAGGACGGAGGTTTCTCACGTCCCGGATTTCCCCTCTCCGGCGAGGGGCAGTTCAGCCTCTTTAGCCGCGGGAGAGCAGCTCCTCGGTGGGAGCCGGGCAACCTGCGGCTAAATCCGCGGCGAATGGAAATAGATGGCGATTGCGGAGCCGAGCGTCGCGGGGCAGACGGGGCTTGGCTGCAGCCGCAGCGTCACGGGACGTCGGTCCCGGGGCAAAGGCGCCGCTGGAAACGTGCCCCGAGTCCCACGCGCCGCCCCAACCCGCCGCCTAATAACCCACTTTCGGTGAGAAAAAAGAGGCCAAAAAGAAACAAAAAGCGACCTAATCGGCTTTGGGTGAGCACCGGCGGGCCTTACTGGGTGCTCGGGCGGGAAGCTTGAATTTCCTCCCAGTAACAGCAGCTGCAGGAGGGCTTTCTGCAAAGAAATCAGGGTGGGGACCTTTGGGGTTACGGGCACTAGGGCCAAATTGGATAGTTTGGGACTGTCTGGGGCTTTGTCCCCAGCACGGACCATTCCTGGTGCTCCCAGATAATAGTTTGGGGCTTTTTGAATAGGAACACTCAGCGCTTTCTCTTTGCAGCAGCGTTTTAGTGCACCCCCCCTGCAGACAACACAGCCCTGGGGTCCCCCCGACCCTTCCCTGGCAGCGTTTGGGAGCCATCGGCCGATGGCCCCTTCTCCTGCTCTCTGCCTGTGCCCGCTGCAGCAGCGGGAACCCAGATCCCAGTTGTACCAGGGAAAAGTCGTGAGGTCAAGCCCTGTGCAGGCTAATCCAGGGAGCCTGCACAGCTCCTGTCAAGGAAAAGCAGCTTTCTTCCCCAAACTGACGTCTTGCCAAGAGCCACCTGCCCTCACAGGAGCCCCGAGCCCTGTTCTTGGGGAGCTGGGAGAAATCAGCCTGAATTTGCTGTGAAGTCCTTGGTTTGTAAAATGAAGGAAGGTGGAAGAGCTGATTTCCAAGGGCTTGCAAACCCACCGTGGGAAGGAAGAGCCCAGGTTGAAGTCTGGGCATGGCTAAGGAATTAAAAAGGCATTTGCCATGCCCTGGGGTTTTGCTTTCCTGTGGGAACAGCTGGAATCATAGAACTGTTTTGGGTGGCAGAGCCCTTTGAGATCAGAGTCCAACCGCTCCCCTGGCACTGCCAGGACACCACTGACCCCTGTCCCTCAGCACCACAGCTCCACGGGGGGCTTGGAAACCCCTCCAGGGGTCACGGGGACTCCACCACTGCCCTGGGCAGCCTGGGACAGCCCTGGACAGCCCTGCAGGGGCTGGAAGAAATTGTTCCTCAGCTCCAACCTAAACCTCCCCTGGGGCAACTCAAGGCCGGTTCCTCTTGTCACTTCTTCCTTGGGAGAAGAGCCCGACTCCCCCTGGATCCAGTCTTTTGTCGAGAGTGAGAAGGATTTCTCCATTCCCATCCTGACTAACAAGCAAAAAGCTTTGCAGGCTGGCAAAGGCATCCGCAGAAGGGAAACGCCACAGGAAAAGCAATTCTCTTCTCGTACCCCATCTCCACTCCATGCCCATCCCCACGGCTCTTGCTCTCATTTCAGGTGGATAAAGTTTGAAGAAAAAGTGGAGGAAGGCGGGGAGAGGTGGAGCAAGCCCCACGTGTCCACGTTGTCTTTGCACAGCCTGTTTGAGTTGCGGACGTGTCTACAGACAGGAACTGTGCTCCTGGACTTAGATGGCTACTCTTTACCCCAGATCATAGGTAGGAGCCGGTGGGTATGGTGGCCTTGGATGGGGTTTTTTTTCCCCCACATTCTAAGGTGCTGGGAACAGATTTAAATGCCTTTACTTACTGCGTGCAAATATAAACCACCTTGCAACAAGACAGGAGTGGGGAGACGTCAACTTGGTTCAAAAAGTGTTGTCTTGAGCCTTCTGGGAGGGTTTGCGGTGGGGTAACCCACTCACCTCCCTCCTTTGGTGCTTGCAGACGATGTCATTGAGAAGCAGATTGAGGATGGTCTGCTCAAGCCGGAGCTGCGGGAGAAGATAAGCTACGTGCTCCTCAGGAAGCACCGTCACCAAACCAAGAAGCCAATCCATCGGTCCTTGGCTGACATCGGCAAGTCCGTCTCCTCCAACACAAGTGAGTTCTTAGGGTCCAAGCTGTGCCCAGTTGCATCCGCGAGGCTTTGGTGAGCTAGTCTTTGTGGAGAAGTATCTTAGGAGAATGAAAGAGGGAAACCCAACCATTTGGGGCACCCAACTATTGACTGCATTGAGAAAGACCCCAGGAGCTCTGACTCTGGTGGCTTTAAGGATGGGGGGGAGGTCATTGGGAGCCAGAAGCCAAGGAGATGCCTGCCGAGCTGGACAATGGTGTGGTGTGAGGGACAATGGCGTTGGCGGTCCCTTGGCCAAGGGGTTTCCTGGCAGAGCAGCCTACAGACAAATCCAGTCTGCTCCGTGGCTGAACCTGCCTATTTTTGAGCCATTATAAAAGGGGATTTGTTTGTTTTCACGCTAGATTATTTACTTAGGTTTAAACAGAGGTCATTTGGTGGAGCCTGGGATTTGCTGGGCTTTGGCTGCTCCCTGGGTAGGCAGAAACAGCAGCGCCCAGGCTCAAAGCACATGGGGAAGGGGCTGTCCATAAACAACATCCCCCCTGCCGTGGGCATCCCCGGGTTTCAAAGCAGCCACTGGCCACATCAGAGGACTAGATGTTTGAGCTAATGCTTGCCCAGGAGCCTTCCAAACTGAGCACGGCTTGGAAATGAGGTGGCCAGTCCTGTAGAGAGGAAAAATAGGGGCATCTTGGGGCATCTTTTGTGTTTCTAGTTCCTTGGCAAGACGATGGCATCGTGTTGAGTTTGCAAGTAGGGCCACCAAGGAAAAGATGGTTGTTGGCAGGAGCAGAGGGGTCCCTCGCGTTTCTTGCACCAACAGCAACACCGTGATACTGGAATAAATGCCATGGCCACAGTGACTACCACTGGCTCTGGACTGGTCATACCCCGTGGGAGTTTCATCGTTATTTTTAGTGGGTTTAACAACAATAAAAAGAAAGAGGACAGGTGCTGTGGTGCAGGTGGTGGTTCAGAGAGATGCAGAGAAGCTCAGCAAACGTGGTTTGGATGGTTTTTCCCGAGGAAAGCACAGTCTGGGGAATTCAGGAGGTTTTCTGAGTAAATGTTGGGCTTAACACAGAGAATGCCTGTTGAAAAGGGAAGTCTTTAGAGTCAAGTTGTTCAGTTTGAACATCCAAGATGAAAAATGAGACTTGTCACCAGTTTAGGGAGGAGAAACATCCACCTGAAGCTTGGTGGTGGCCAGTGTAAGTAATGCAAAGCGTGAAGTTCATGGCAAATTTCAAGTGCAGGTTTCTTTGGAGAATTAAAAAGCCAAATAAAGTGTTGGATCTTCCCGAGTAACAGAAATTGCACTTCTGAACCCATTTATAGCCTCCAGGAGAGTGCTGGTGGGGTCTGGGATGGTGCAGGCTCCTTCCAGAGGGCCTCTGCAGCGGGAAGTCTTGGTTTAAGGCAGTTAAGGCTGGTTCACCAGCCCTGGAAGGGTCACCTCTGTGCGGGGCGACTGGTTTTCAGCCCAGCCTCTTGCCATTCTCCACGGCACCCACATCTCCTCTAACGGCTCCTGTCCCCCAGCCCGCAGCCCCGTCCGGAGCCCGGCTGCCGGCGCCGCCTTCCACCGCTCCACCGAGGACCTGCGGATGCGGCAGAGCGCGAGCTACGGCCGCCTGCGTAAGCCGGGGAGGGCAGCGGGGGGGTGGCAACGGCCCTGAAAGATCCAGGGAAATAAAGATAAATCGAGTCGCAATCTGAGAAGGGGTGGCTGCCGTTACCAGGGGATCCCACCAGAGCCTGAAGTGAGGTGTTTGGGTAACCACAGGGTGCTGCTTTCCAGAAAACCCACCTTCCTGGGGTTTCGTCTTGCTGCACCTGGTTTGCAAGCCCAGCTAATAATAATGAATCCCAGCATGGTGGGGGTTGGCAGGGACCTCTGGGGATCCCCTGGTGCCACCCCCTGCTCCATCCAGCAGGGGCACCCAGAGCAGGGGCCCAGCAGTGCAGGGTCCAGCCGGGGTGGGAATCTCTCCAGACAAGGAGACTCCACAGCCTCTCTGGGCAGCCTGGCACAGGCTCCCACACCCTCACACCAAACAACTTTCTCCTCCTGCTCAGATGGAACCTCCTTGCTTCCAGTTGGTGTCCGTTGCCCCTTGTCCTGTGGCTGGGCACCACTGAGCAGAGTGTGGCCCCATCCTCTTGCCCCCCGGGGCCCTTTATCTCTTGCTCAGCATTGCTCAGCTCCCCTCTCAGGCTGCTCTTCTCCAGCTGCACAGCCCCAGGGCTCTCAGCCTGGCCCCAGCACAGAGATGCTCCAGCCCCTCAGCATCTTCCCAGCCTCTGCTGGGCTTTCTCCAGTAGCAACTTGAACTGGGGAGCCCAGAAACATTTTCTTTGTGTGCACCAAAGTCCTCCTGCCACATTTTCTCCTTGCACGTGGGGCTGAAACACAGCCACACGTCACAGGGTGGTTTTCTCACCTTCTCTCTCATGTCCCCATCAGGTCACGCCCAGAGCCGGAGCATGAACGACATCTCGGACACCCCCAGCACCGACCAGGTAACCGCCCCACAGAGCCCAGCGCCATGCTGGGGGAAGGTGTCCCCGGGAGCTGTGAGGGGCAGGGGCTCTGTGGGTGTTAAGGTCCATGTGAGCCTTGCGCAGCTTCGCTCGGTCGATAACCACACCAATTCCTAATTAGGGAAATTAATACACGTATTGATCCCTGCTGACGTGTGGGGAAGCTGTCCCAGAACTAATACCTGTGCTTGCACAGAATTAGGGACACGCAAGTACGCCGACGTAGCTGGAGATCTTTAGGGCAGAGAAAAAAATTCCTTCAGACCTTGAGGTAGGAAAAGAAGGGTGCTTGGAACAGCACAGGGATCCAAAAAGAGCCTTTGCTTGGCTGGGTGAAGGCGGGTGGCAGGGGGTAAAGCTCAGCCAAGCGCTGGGTCCTGCAAACATGGATCCAGCTCTGGAGACAATTGTCTGTAAATAGAGGTGGGCCACGATGCACATGGGCTTTTTAATGGAAGGCTCAGCCCAAGAGTCTGCTGGGTACTTTTCCCCTTGCTTTTCAGGGGAGAGCTGGGAAGGAGGGCACAATGCTCTGGCAGCTCACGGGCAGATCTCTGCTTGGAGACGCAATGGGTCAGGAGGGATTTGCTGTTCTTTTGCTGGATGTCCTGTCCCCATCCCTTCAGAGCATCGAGGCTCTGGAGTCCTCAGCACAGCAGAGACAGGGGCCTGTTGGAGCAGGGCCAGAGCAGCCCCAGCAATGCTGGGAGGGCTGGAACCTCTCTTCTGGGAGCTAGGCTGGGAGACCTGGGGGCTTCAGCCTGCAGAGGAGAAGGCTCTGGGGAGACCTTCTGGGGGCCTTTCAGCACTTCAAGGGGCCTGTCAGAAAGATGGAGACAGAGTTTTGAGCAGGATCTGTTGGGACAGGACAAGGGGGGATGGTTTGAAACTCCAAGAGGGAGATTTAGACTGGAGAGAAGGAGAAATTGTTGGTGCTGAGGGTGATGAGAGGCTGTGCCAGGCTGCCCAGAGAGGTGGTGGCTGCCCCATCCCTGGCACCATTGCAGGGGAGGTTGGCCAGGGCTCTGAGCACCCTGCTCTAGCTGCAAATGGCCCTGCTCCCTGCAGGGGACTGGGACCAGATAGGTGAGCTTTAAGGTCCCTTCCCACCCAGACCATTCTATTGATTCTATTTAGCTGGGAACTGTGGATGCTTTATATGGCTTTGCTTTTTTTCTGTTTGTGCCTGATTTCCGCATAAACCGAAGGGAAAAATCTGCTCGCTGCAGGTTCGTGGGGGCCAGCACCGGGTAACACTTTGCTGTTTCCCAGGGATGTCTTTGCTGTGCTTACCTGGGACAATACCAGTTAGAAGGATGGAAACCCATGTGTTGCTGGGAGGCACAGGCCGGGGCTGCCACCGCTGTATCAGGGAGGCAAAAGGTTTCCAGGACACCTTCCAAAATTCAAGGCACAGTCAAATGAGCCAACCGCCTGCTGAGGAACCCCAAATCTCAGCCTCCAGCAGCGGGGTGCGGAGGGTTAATCCCAAAATATGCAAAGCATTTAGGTTTAATCGCCCTATTAGACCCACTACAAAGGCACTTTTTAAGTGTTACACGAAGCTTAGTGGTCACTGTTAACTTAGTCCAAGCTGCAGGTTGGAGGAGTTGCTTTATTTTTTTTTTTTTATTTTATTTTATTTTTTTTTCCATTTGGGTTTAAAAGATTAGACAGGGGAGAGCTCGCTGCCCAGCTCACATGCCTCCCCTCATGCTGCTGTATAGATTATAATAACACCCTGCCCGGGTTGGTATTGAACCCTTCTAGGCCACTAACGAAAGAGCCACAGGGGAGAAGAGACCACCCCCGGGCACGTGCCCCAAGAGGTGTCTCAGCACTGGATGGGGTCTCGGGGCAGCCCCAGGCAGGTGAAGTTATTAGTGGTAGTTTTAAACGATGGAGAAATTCAGCTTTAGGAATTGTTGCTGGTTTATTCTTGGATATGGCTTTTGAATTCCCACCTCTGTGAGTCCTGGGTCCATCAGAAATCAAGAAGTTTGAGCCCGTGGCTTTGGCTTTTGTGTTCAGGGTGTAGAAAAGAGGTGGGGGGGGGAAGCCAAATTTTGGCAACAATTTTTCCCCACCCTCGTCTTACCAACAGCTGAAGAACAAGTTCATCAAGAAGATCCCCAAGGATGCGGAGGCCTCCAATGTGCTGGTGGGAGAAGTGGAGTTCCTGGAGAAGCCCTTTGTGGCTTTTGTCCGTCTCCTCCAGGCGACGATGCTGGGAGGGGTGACAGAGGTGCCCGTCCCAACCAGGTGAGGGCAATTCCTTGGGGTCTGAAGCACTGAGTGGTTTCCTGACACGGATGTCGGTGGTCTGAGGTTGCCAACACGGTGCCTTTCCCTTCCCAGGTTCCTCTTTATTCTCCTTGGTCCCGCGGGAAAAGCCAAATCCTACAACGAGATCGGCAGAGCCATCGCGACCCTCATGGTGGATGATGTGAGTAGACACAACACGCGGCCCTCACCAGGAACCTCCTTGCTCAGAGCCAAGGAAAAAAGAAACCAAACCAATTTTCATCCTATTGCCCAAACGAACAAGCTTTAGAATCCCATAGTGACGTGGGACCTGTGCACGTTCCCAGGCTGAGACCTCTCCTCTCTCAACCCCCAGCTCTTCAGCGACGTTGCCTACAAAGCCCGGGATAGGGAAGACCTGATCGCCGGCATAGATGAGTTCCTGGATGAAGTCATCGTCCTGCCGCCTGGCGAGTGGGACCCCAACATTAGGATTGAGCCACCTAAAAAAGTGCCCTCAGCTGAGAAGAGGTGGGTGGGAGACGTGGGGCTTGTCCCAGCCCTGTGGTCATCCCCATCTCTTAGGGCTGGAGGTGCCAGAGGAGGACAGCAGCTTTGCCTGTCTTCATCCCTAGAAGGAAACTCTGCAAATCTCTGCTGCTTTTTTCAGTGGCTTTTGCCCCCAGACCAGCTCAGCTGTTTCCACTCTGCAAAAATCTGCATTACCCCCTGAGCTGAGCAAATCCAGCCCTTGATCTTTCCAAATTCACCCCCAAACCCAAACTAGCACGGGCCAAGAGCTGCACCATGGCCTTGGTTGTGCTCCCTGCATCGGGACAGGCTTGGCAGGGCTGGCGCAGTGGCCATCGCCCGTGGTTCTCTCCTGCAGGAAATCGGTTTTCTCGCTGAACGAGGTGGGGCAGATGAACGGCACGGCCGGCGGGGCAGGCGCCGGGGGTGGTGGCGGAGGCAGCGATGATGGGGAGATGCCTGAAGTTCATGAAATTGGGGAAGAGCTTGCGTGGACTGGCAGGTGAGCAGCACCCCAGCACCCACTGGCACCTCCTGCGGGCTCGCCCTGCGGCCTCCTGGAGCACAGAGGGGTGAAATCCTCTGGGGCACCGGCTTTTGCGCAGCGCTGTATCTCTTCTGGTGGAAGATGTGTGCATCTGGTCCTTGGTGGTGTCTCTGCAGGTTT
Source organism: Todiramphus chloris collaris (assembly GCA_025345505.1). NCBI lineage: Eukaryota > Metazoa > Chordata > Aves > Coraciiformes > Alcedinidae > Todiramphus > Todiramphus chloris. The sequence continues at coordinate 702,203 of JANVCC010000267.1, read as the reverse complement.
TGTGGTGGCCTCTATTTGGATATCAAGAGGAAACTGCCCTGGTTCCCGAGTGACTTCTATGAAGGCTTTCATATCCAGTCCATCTCTGCCATCTTGTTCATCTACCTGGGCTGCATCACCAACGCCATCACGTTTGGGGGCTTGCTTGGAGATGCTACAGACAACTACCAGGTTGAGTACAAGGAGAGAGGGTCACTTTGGCTTAGGGACAGCAAGGAGGGATGGGATGGGTTTTCCTTTCCTTGTGCCATGCCAAGCTTTGCTGCTGGGGGTGGAAATTCATTACCAAGTGGGACTGGCAGCCCTGAAATCCCTGCAGGATGGGAAAACCCATCCCAATGGTAATGCCAGGAGGAAAGGGACGTGGTCCCTACCATCCTGTGTGGGTCCAAACAGAGGTCTGTACTGCCCATCTCCAACTGGGGTGTCCGTGGGATGTAACGTGGCACAGCATCACCTAACGCCGGGTTTGATCCACCCCCAGGGCGTCATGGAGAGCTTCCTCGGCACGGCAATGGCAGGCTCCATGTTTTGCCTCTTCGCCGGGCAGCCGCTCATCATCCTCAGCAGCACTGGCCCCATCCTCATCTTCGAGAAGCTGCTCTTTGACTTCAGCAAGTAGGTGCTGGGAGGGAACGGGGACCCATCCACACCAGGGTGGGAGCTGTCCTCCAGCCCACGGCCTCTTCTCATGGGGCTTGTTCTGGCTTTCAGAGGCAACGGCATCGACTACATGGAATTCCGCCTCTGGATCGGCCTGCACTCTGCCCTTCAGTGCCTTATCCTGGTGGCCACCGACGCCAGCTTCATTATAAAGTACATCACCCGCTTCACGGAGGAAGGCTTCTCCACCCTCATCAGCTTCATCTTCATCTACGACGCCATCAAGAAGATGATCGGAGCCTTTAAGTACTACCCCATCAATTCGGACTTCAAGCCCGACTACGTGACCATGTACAAGTGCGAGTGCATCGCTCCCGACCCAGGTGAGTACACACCTTTATCGGCGCCCGACGGGGAGGATGAAGGGGGTGAGGGGGGTCCCGCTGCGGATAAATCCCGCTGCGGATAAATCCTGTTGGATCGTTGGCCAACGACGTGGAAGGAGGCAGCTACTCGGTCAGCGTGAGGTGGAGAGACCTCGTCCTCCTCCTGTGAGGGTGATTTTGGGCAAGATGGAAGTAGAGCCTTGTCCCCCATGGATGAATGTGTTGGTGTTTGCCAGGACATGGCAAACGGTGCCGGAGAGCCGGGGCCTCAGCCTGGAGCAGCCAGATCTGGATGGATAAAAAGGAAATATGGAATGAAAAAAGACATTTTAGATCATAGAATCATTAAGGTTGGAAAAGACCTCCAAGATCATCAAGTCCAGCCATCTGCCCAACATTATCATGACCACTAAACCATGTTGCAAAGTGCCATATCTACGTGGTTTTTGAACACCTCCAGGGATGGTGACCCCACCACCTCCAATGATTAATTCCAACCTGATGCTGATGGAAACTTACTCTCCAGAAAATATGCTGGAGGGGTTTTGACCTCTCTTGTGTCTGGGACACTTCAGGATGTCCCAGTTGGTTGGGTGTGGAAACTTCCTTGGTCTGTTTGTTTGGGTTTTTTTCCCCTGCTTTCTTATTCCTTTTCAAAAAGGAGAGGCCATCAGGCTCTGAGCAGGTGGTCTTTTGGTGGCTTCCCTGGTTTTGCTCTTGGATGGACGTAGGGGATGATCCCTGCTCTGAATTGTGCAGCTCAGATGCTCCCGCGGCCACCTGGAAGGGAGCAGAGAACTTTGCTTTGGGCTAAAGGCAGTGACTTCCTGCTCTCAGATGAGCTGAATTAATTAAAAAAGGCTAAATTCTAACCATTTTGGGGAGTATCAGCTGCAGAAGATGGTGAAGACGGTCAGGATGATGAAGCTCTCCCATAAAACCATCCAAGACCTGCCACGCAGCATGTCCCCAGTACACCTGGCGTTGCAAGAAGAGCTCCTGCAGTGGAAATAACATCGAGTGGCTCTCCTTTTGTTTTTCCTCCATTTCTGTTTATCAACCACTGGCTGAGTGACCCCCTCCTGCTGGGTTTCGAACGGCACGCACACAGCGAAGAGCACCCGGAGACAACATGATCCTTGCCCGACCAAAACCCTCCGGAATCTACCTGCAGGAAACCAAACCCCACCGCTCGACGCAATCCCCGGGGCTGAAATCCCCGGCACGGGACCATCGCCGCCTCCCCCCGCGTGTGCCGGCAGCACCCGCCGCTGCGGCTTCAGGCAGGAGGAAGGGGAAGCCTTCAGCCTCCAGGGAGGTCTCCTCCTTTTCCAAGCCCCCATCCCGAGCAAACCCCAGGCAGCCAAGAGGCATTTGAACTAAAAAAAAAACTTTTTAAACCTCCTCTTTGCCACCCAGCCCCGTTCCTCACCCTCGCTGCCTCGGGCACCCAAGGCAGCAGTGTCTGCCTTGGCTTTTCCATTCCTCTAGATAATGAGAAATTATGTTTATTCCCCTTACATCCTTTTTTTTTTAATCTTTTTTTTTTTATTAGCTCTGATTTTTGATTATTATAACTGATTTGTCCCATATTTGTCTCTGCTGCACACATCAATTTGGGCTGATTTCAATCTCAAGTGAGTATCGCCTTCTAAATATTAAAACTATTTTAATATTTGATACTCTTTTGCCCGTGGGGGTTTTGTTGGGTTTGGTTTTTTTTTTGTTATTGCTGTTGTAGTCGGGTTTTTTGTTGTTGTTTTTTTCCCATGTATTTTACTTTTCTCTCTGCTCTGCTAAAAGGGTTTACGTAGAGCCCTTAAGGGTCCTCTCCTAAAATACCAGCCATGGTGTGTTACCCTTTAAAGCTGGAGAAATCACAAACAGGGCCAGTTTGTGAAAACTAAAAGGTTATGAAGGAAAATGATGATGATGATGATGATGTTTTTAATGCTGGGTTTGCCAGCACCATTCCCCGGAGCCCAGTTTGAGCAGCCCCCGGGTCTCTGCTTCTAACCCAGCGATCGCTTCTCCTTCATTAATCCCCAGCGCCGGGGATGGAGGCAGCAGGTCTGGGGCAGCTGAAATTCCCCCTTGTCGCTGGAAGAGGATGGACCAGAGGGAAGAGGGGGGGGCAGAGAGGTCCCGGACCCTGCTTTGGGGCACCCAAAAAGAACGTGGGTGCTGCTGAAGCCGCAGAGCCGCGTCGCCCGAAGAGCTGAGCGGAGCCGCTTTTTGCACTGGAGGAGAAGGTGCCGGGGGCTAGAAAGGATGGATTTTTTTATTTCTCTTTTTGCAGTGACACACCAAAACACCCATGAAATATAAAAGCAAAGACAAAAACCAATAACAAAACAAAAACAAATTTAAAAAGCCTCGATCGGGCCTCTCCAAAAATAACAGGCTGCTTTTTCCAGTCTTCTGCCCCCGTGGTTTTAAGACGCGGAGGTCGGGGTGCTCGGCCCCGTTGCCAGCAGCTTCCCTGGGAAGCTCCTAAAAATACACCCCCAACGTCCCCCCTCCTCCCGCCCCCCGGCACTCGCCGGAGGAGCCGCCGGGTTCTCCGCCGGCACTCGGGATTAATCAGGGAGAAGTGGCTGCGGGGTTAGAAAGGGGGGGGTTATCCTCCCGAAATCCGTGGGGCTGCCGAGCCCCACGCGGCTCTCGGACGATGCTCTCGCCTCCTCGCTCGCCTCGCCCGGGCTGAGCTGTGCCTCTGGGGGAAGCCCGGCTGCTTTCAACCCCCCGACCTCAATAGCAGCCCCAAAAACCTCAGTAACCAACTCGCTTTCCCGCAGCCAACGCGACCTTGTTCGATGCTTCAGCTCCAGTGGCACCAAACACCACTAACGTTTCTCTGGTAAGCGGCGCTGGCTCATCCCGACGGGAACTGTGGGACACAGGGGAGCAGGTGCCGGGGAGCTGGGCGGCCTGCTCGGACCCAGGGGGACCATGGGGGTTGCATCCGTTGGGCTCACTGGAGCTGAATCCCTACTTCAGTTTGTTTTGCCCAAATTAACAGCAGCTCTGGGATTTCCCCGGGGTTATGGGGCTCCCGGTGGCAGTAGCTCCAGGAAACTTTCCTTGCATGTTATAATTGCATAAAATTATCATTTTGCCCTTTTTTTAATGGGGAATATACCCTTTTCCTTGCAAACTCTAATTGCATAAAATACCAAGTTAGCTTTTATTGGCCACGAAGCCCCCTTTTCCTTGCACACTGTGGTTGCACAAAATGCTAATTTAGCTTTCTTGGCCAGGAAACTCCCTTTTCCTTGCACGCTGCAATTCGTCAAAATAATCATTTTGCCTTTTTCCATGGGGAAATACCCTTGTCCTTGAACAGTGTAATTGAATAAAATACTAATTTAGCTTTTTTGGCCAGGAAATGCCCTTTTCCTTGCACGCTGTAACTGTATAAAACACCAGCTCTGGGTTTTTAGTGGTTGCCTTGCACACTGCAGTTCCTTAAAATAGTAATTTTAGGGGTTTGGCCAGGAAGTGCCCCTTTCCTTGCAGGCTGCAATGACTTTAAATGCTAATTTTGCCTTTTTTTGGGGGGTTTCTCCCCAGTACAATGCTATTAACCTCACAGCTCTGGACTGGACTCAGCTGAGTAAGAAGGAATGTCTCAAGTACGGCGGCAGCTTAGTGGGGAAATCCTGTAAGTTCGTGCCCGACCTGGCGCTGATGTCCTTCATCCTCTTCTTCGGAACCTACTCCATGACCTTGACCCTGAAAAAATTCAAATTCAGCCGCTATTTCCCCACCAAGGTGAGGACAGTGATGGGCTTTTCCCCTTCTCTTTTCCAAAAGCTTGGAAAAACGGGAGCCGTTGGTCTCTTTGCCGGATGCAAAGAGCTCCGGGAAGAGAAATCTGTCTTCCTAGGAGCCATCGGTAGCGATTAGGAGAATCCTCCCCGAGCTTTTAGCCACCAGCTTGGCTTTGCATGTTGAGTAACCCAGCAACTTGTGATGTGAAGGGGGAAAAAATGCATTTGGTGGGTTGTACCCAGGGCATCTGGGGGGGCAGTGGAGCTGGGAAGCCCCGAGGAAGGATGCTGAAGGGGGAGCAACCCTCCCCATCCCCTTCGTGAAGCTCCCCATCCCATTGATTACCCTTCCCACCCCTGTTTCTCCATCTTGTCTCAGGTCAGGGCTTTCATTGCTGATTTTTCCAATGTCTTCTCCATCCTGCTCTTCTGCGGAGTGGATGCCTGTTTTGGACTGGACACCCCTAAACTCCATATCCCCAGTATCATCAAGGTTCGGCCGCACTGGGGGGGACCCCTCACCTCATCTCTCCACCCACGCTCTCTTTCCAGCTCCTTGAGTGGTTTTTTGGGGAAAATCGTGACTCTTGCAGTGTCCAGGCACCTTCTTAACAGCTTCTTTGTCTTCTCTAAGGGAATATTCTAATTCTGTGACTTTTTTCTTTCCTTCCTTTCCTTTGTTGTTTTGGGTTTGTTTTTTTCTCTCCTCTTTTTCTCTTTCTCTCGCTCCTGGCAGCTGCGTAAACTTATTAGTGATTTCTCTATCTTTATGTCCATACTAATGTTTGTGGGGCTGGATGTGCTTTTTGGACTCAACACCCCAAAGCTCCAAGTGCCTACTGATTTTAAGGTAAAAAAACCCCAACAAAACCAAACTAACAAAACCCCGAAACCACAATAAAATCCCTTTCCAGAAGCATTGCCGAAAATTCTTCTTCCCTTCCCCAGTCCAGGGTATTCGTGTCGGAGACGTGGGGAGAAAACGTGGGCTTGAGGCACGTGGGTGCTGGGGGCGGTTTGGGTACCGACACGTGGTGCTGGGATCTGGGGCTGGGGCTGGGACGATGCTCAGAGGGTTCAGGGGTGATTTGGAGCTTCCCAGAATGTCAGCTCCTGGGTTTTTCCCCTTCTCTGCCCTGTGCCCGGGCTCGGCCATGGTGTCCAAACCCCTTCTCTTCCCCCCTTCCCCCCCAGCCCACCCGTGTGGACCGAGGGTGGTTCGTGTTTCCCTTCGGGAAGAATCCCTGGTGGGTTTACCTGGCGAGCGCCCTGCCCGCCCTCCTCGTCACCATCCTCATCTTCATGGACCAGCAGATCACGGCCGTCATCGTCAACAGGAAGGAGCACAAGCTGCGGGTGAGCCAGGGGTCAGCGGGTGCCACCCACACCCCTCTGAGCACCCGCTTTTGGGGTGCGGAGCGGGTGCTGCTGCGAGGCTGGGGGCGGAGGGCTCACCCTTCCCTCCATGAGGGTTTGGGGTGACAGCACCTTGGGGTGTTAATTCACCTGGCGCTGTAGGTAGCAGGGTGATGACGGGTGCTTCAGGGTGACACGGGGTGTACCATGGCAAAGTGGGGTCCATGAGGGTGATGCAGGGTGCACCATAGCAGTGTGGGGTCCATGAAGGGGATGCAGGGTGCTCAGGGTGATGCAGGGTGCACCAAGGGGTGCAGTCAGGATGTCGCAGCCCAGAGGAAACCCCACCTCGCTGGGCCCTGGGGTGAATATAAGAACAGCTTCATGAGCTGTGTTGCCCCCCACCCCTCGACACCCCTGGGTGCTGTGTTGCAGAAAGCAGCGGGCTACCACCTGGACCTCTTCTGGGTGGGCATCCTCATGGCCGTCTGCTCCTTCATGGGGCTGCCCTGGTACGTGGCCGCCACCGTCATCTCCATCGCCCACATCGACAGCTTGAAGATGGAGACGGAGACCAGTGCCCCGGGAGAGCAGCCCCAGTTCCTGGGAGTCAGGTGAGGAAGGCTTGGCCGTGCTCTTCCTCGGGGTGGAGGGATAACCCAGACGCAGCAGCGGGTCCAGTCAGCACAGCCTCATCCTGCTTCTCTTGCCGTTGCAGGGAGCAGAGAGTGACTGGCATCATTGTCTTTGTGCTGACGGGGATCTCAGTCTTCCTGGCCCCTATCCTGAAGGTAAAGCATCCCCGTTGCCCCACCCCCTGCAGGTGTTTGGGGACCTGGGAAGAAAAAAATGGATTCCCCCTCCCTGCTGTGGCCCCCAGCATTGGTCCCCGTCCCCAGGAAGAGCTGCTGCCTTCCCTGGGGTAAGCACCATGTTTTTTCCCATGTTCCCAGTACATCCCCATGCCAGTGCTGTACGGAGTCTTTCTGTACATGGGCGTCGCGTCGCTGAACGGCATCCAGGTAAGTGCTGCTGCTCCTCCTCCTCTTCCTCCTGAATGGTCAGGAAGGGGTCCTACACTGGGGCAAAAAAGGGGGATTTTTGACCCCTGAATTTGCACATGTTCAGTATTTCCAGCTGTGTGGGACAGCAGATATCCAGAACCCTTTGAAAAACACCCAAAAGCCCCATATTCCCTGCTTTGGGGAACTAAAAGAGGGTTTATCAGGGCAACCCAGGAGCCTGGGGAATGGGACTGAGGGCTCACACCAGCCTTCGTCCCACCGCAGTTCTGGGACCGCTGCAAGCTCTTCCTCATGCCAGCCAAGCACCAACCCGACTATGTCTTCCTCCGGCACGTGCCGCTGCGTCGCATCCACCTCTTCACGCTGGTGCAGATCATCTGCCTGGCCGTCCTCTGGATCCTCAAATCCACCGTGGCTGCCATCATCTTCCCCGTCATGGTACGGCCGTGCCCTGGGGGCTGTTGCAGCCCTCGTTTAGAAGATTTGTTTGGGGTTTTTTGTTTTAGGGTTTTTTGGGGTTTTTTTTGAGATTTAAGGAAATTTTGGCTCAGTCCCATGGTGGTCCCTGGGTTTTGGGATGAGAGATGCTCTTACAGATCCTGCTCTTGCATTTCTCCCCTCTTTAGATTTTAGCCCTGATCCTGGTGAGGCGGCTCCTGGATTTTGTCTTCTCCCAACATGACCTGGCCTGGATTGACAACATCATCCCTGAGAAGGAGAAGAAGAAGGAGGATGACAAGAAGAAGAAGAAAAAAGGCAACAAAGGCGACAGCAGCAGCGATGAGGAGGTGGGTGCCGGGTGGGTGGGGGGCTCCCATGGACAACAAGGGCATCTTGGACCAGCCAGGGAGGGACAGGTCCCACCGAAACCTCCAGGTTGGTGGGTTTGGGATGAAGATCTTGGATTCATAGAGGAGTTTCCCTGTATGTATAGGACAAGCTGACTGAGGGACTTTGAGAGATGCTTAGGGGCTGGCCAGAGCCCCCGGGGGATGCTCAAACTGTCCTGAAAGCTGGAAAATCACAGGAAAAATGAAATCCATAGGGGAAAGAGCCAAAATCCCCCATCTGAGGGCACAGCACCCATCACACCGTGGCAAAGCATCTTTAACCCCCTCTGCTGCAGCCCCTTCCCTGAGCAGAAGGGCTGAGTGTTTATTAACCTCCCGCACCCGTCGCTGGAGGTTCTGGGTCTCTCTGGGTGCTCCAGGTGGTCTCAGAGCCCACCCAGGCGCTGCCTTCACTGTATTTCCCCACTTTCTTCCCCAGTTCCCACCTCCCTCAGTCATTAAGATCCCCATGGAGCCCCTGCCACCATCGCAGCCCCGAAACGGGGGCCCCCATTGCCTCAGCCGTAAGTAAAGGGCTCAGGAGCCTCTCTCACCTTCCCTACCGCTTCCTAACAACCCCCTGCCCCGCAACGGGGTCCGCTCGGCCCCCGACGCACTAACCCCGCGGAAAGACGCAGCCTGGCTCCGTCCCACCTGCATGGGGAGGAGGATTTGCTCTATCTAAAGCAGGTCTGAGAGGATGCAGCTGATAGTTTTGGGAAACCAGGGCTCTCTGGGGTCTCTCCCCTGAGCCGATGCTGGTGGGGGTGTTTTGTAAAGACACATCTCTCTGGGGAGGCTTTGAGCCCCCAGAAGCAGGAGTCGCAGAGCTCATGGTGGTATCGTGGCCGTGAACGAGCAGAGGTGTTCGGTTGGGCTGAACCTTCTGCCCGAAGCATCGTACGGGTGCTGGTGCCAAGGCAGCCATCACCCACCCAAAAAAAGGCAGAATAAATCTGGGTGAGTTTATTCCAGCTCAGCACCAGGCTGCATCATGATGCCAGCGAGTTTTATCGTGATCGTTCACTGACTCTCTCTTCAAGTTGCTGCTAGCAGGGGCTGGGGGGCCTTTCTCTTTCTCTAATCACCCCCAAAATCAACGGTTCCTGGGAGCTTTTCTCCTCCTCCCACTCTCTGGAGGACGCTGGTCCGGTGGCAGGTTGGAAGAGGGGGATGAGGGGGGGTTGTTTGAGGGTCTCCATCCTTACCTGGAAGTGTCTAACCTCCGTGTCCCCGCAGGAAAGAGGTCCTCCACCTGGAGCTTTGCGTTCTGATTCCTCCCCGAACGGTTCAGACCTGGATCGCAGGTAAGCGGCAGCCTCGGGTCCCCTGCCCTGTCCCCAGCACTCACACTTTCAGGGGCCTGCTGGAGCTGGTTGCTGGTGTCCTGGGGCATTGCTGCAATGGCTGCGGGTATTTTCTCAGCATGCCCCTCTGTTTTGGGTGCTTGCTTTCTCTGGCCTCCAGCTATCAGGTCAGTGGGAGCGTGGGCTGTGTGGGATGGCACTGCCCCAGCCAGAGCAGTAAAAATGCCCCTGGGCAACAGCCGCAGGGATTTTGGGGCTTGGGATCCTGAAAACTTGGGATTGTTCTCCCCCTGCAGCTGTGAATTCAGCAGATTTTCCATAGTTGAGGCAAAACTATCACGTTTCTATGAATACCATTGGGAGCATCATCTGGAGCCCTTTGGATTTGGGCTGCATACATCCACCCGGGGGGCTCACTTCCTTCTCTCCTCCTCATCCTCAGTATTACGCTTCACCTGAAGATTTCATGCCCGTCGTCTCCTGCCTTTAACTACTCCCGAAGCCCGCTCTGCGCCGTGCCCCAGGTGAAGATAGAGATGGAGTCCGACTACGAGGACACGGACACTGAGAAACCACCTCGGGACATGGGCAGTGAGACCACCCTATAGTCCTGCGCAGCGCTTCCTCTGCCGTTTATATATATATATAGATAGTTATTTATTCATATATATATATATAAAACAAATTGGGCTTATTTTTCTACGTGAGACAGAGGAGACTGGTGGTCCCCAGGGGTCTGTTGCTCCGGTAGTTTTTAGCGTCACGAGTTAAATGCGTTACTGAGATTTTGTTCTCCCTTTCTGCCGGGTGAAGGCCTCGGCCTGGTGGTGAAATGGGGCTGAAAAGGGGGAATTGGTGATCTGATTTTATCTTTTTTTGGCCTCTGCTCACCCTAGAGCTGCTGCTGAGCTGGAGATGAAGGTGGCAGGGGCTGTGGGAGCAGCGGGGATGCTGCTGGGGCTGCTGGGGAAGGGGTCTGCAATGGGGTGATGTTTTCGAGGGGGATGTTTTGGGGTGGGGAGGAAGTTTGCGTGGCTGAGGAGGAACGGGGAGCACGCGGCCCTGCTCCCCAACCCCTGCCATGGCAGCGTGGCTCTCGAGGAGCCTTCTTTCGTGAAGGGGATGGTGCGTCGGGCTTTGTGTGGGCAGCAGGACTCTGCTCCAAGCCCGGCAGCAGCGGGAGGCCCTTTCTCCTGGTGCAGCATCCCAGGAGCAGCTGTGGGGATGCAGGAGGGACCCGCTGGCCCGGGAGGGACCCGGGTGGATGTGTCCAAGGGGACAAAGAGGGAGGGCCAGGATCTAAAGGAGCCAGAGGCCTGGAGTGATGCCCTGGGAAGGGAAGGAGGACCAGTAGCCAAGGCTGCAGTGGGAGAGCAGGGGCCTTGGTTTCTGCAGGGAACAGGGATCAGTTTCTGCAGGCAGCAGGGTGCAGTGTCTACTGGGAAACCAGGAACAGTTGCTGCAGTGAAGCCCTTTGGTCTCCTGTCCCCATGTTCTCAGCTGCAGCTCTCCCAGGACCACCCCAGGGTTGGTAACAGCCCTTTCGCTGCCTCCAGCCAGGAGTGAGACTTGCCCGGCTCTGTTCTCTGGCTGCTCCTCCCGCCCAACCCGTGTGAGGGATCTGCAGCCCCTTCAGCTCCTCCATCCTGGGTATTGGCTCGGGGTTTAACGGCGGGGAGAGCATCCCGAGCGCGTCCTCAGCCACGGATCCACCCCTGCTCTCCCACCCCTGCTCTCGGGCTGCCCTTGGAGCCTCTGGGGAAGGGAGTGGGGTTGGAGCCCAGGGGGCACTGAGCTCAGGTTGCTTCTCCCCCTCTCACCACCTTTTTTTTTCCAGCAGTGCAGGGGCAGTGACAAAGCTTTTAAGGTTATGTGTGGTTGTTGTGGGTTTCTTTTCTTCCATGAGCTAAGCCCAGCTGCGGTTTAGAAACACTGGTCTAAGCAAACCCTCTCAAATCTGTTTATTTTCCTCATTTTTACTAGTTGGATTTTTTTTTTCTGTTTCAAACCTCCCAGAGCCCCAGACCATTCTGCAAAGCAGAAACAATCTGTGTGACATCTGCAGCAGCCCTGCGGGGGGTTTCTAGGAGACCAGTTAAAGATTGCAACAACTGGTCTGAACCTTCGCCTGGGACAAATCCCAGCGCTCTGTAAATAGTCCAGCAAAGCCTGGAAGGCAGTTTCCTATTTATAGCAGGGTTGTTTTTTTTCTGGTTCAGGTACAGCTCCTGGGGAAAGGTGGCGAGATCCATCCCACGGGATTTCCCCCACACCCATCCTCCACCTCAGCGAGCTCCGCATAGCTTGGTGTTTGAACATTAAGAGCCGTTTCGACTCGAATGCATCGTGTCTCTGTAGCGTTTTGTACCGAGCTCCCCTGTGGTAGCTGAAGCAGTTCTGGTTTTAATCAAACAGGGTCATTTGCTTTCTCCAGTCCCTCAGCTCAACTACATCCAACACCTCTGGAAAAGCTTTTTTGTGGACTCTGGTAGATGTTTTCCTAGAGCAGAGCTGAAGCGGCTTTGGCCTCCAGCTCATTTTAACTAAATTTGTCCCTTTTGCAAAGTTCACATGCTGTTTATACTTTTTATATACAACAGAACCCATAGCAGTGGAGCGCCTCTGATTCGCCACCTCCCTTCCAGCACCACTTCAGCTGTTTTGTATTTATCAGTGATAACAACCCAATAAACCTCCTTTCAATGAGTCTCAGCTCTTCAGTGTGTTTCTGGGGCAGAGTCCTCGCTCCTCAGCTTTCCTTCCCCTATTTTTAGTTGTTGTAAGCATTTGACACCAAATGTGGGGCTGGTGCCAGCGTACCAGCAACACCTCTTCCCTGTCACCACAAACCTTTCTGTGCTCCCGGAAAAGCAGGATCAGTCTTTCCAGGGAAGGAGCCCAAGATTTACCTCACTGTCCACAACTGACGCGATGCAGAGTAAGTTTTTCCACCCTGCCCAAGGCATCGCAACGCCAGGTAAGGTTAATAATGTTCAATGGATAATTATCTTGTGAACAAACTGGTTAGAGAGCTAAGTTCATACTGGCATGGTGATGGCATTAGGAAGCTGAACTGGTTTTGTCTGGGTGTGAAAGTGAGAGCTGCTCAGAGCTGAGCTGATGGTTATAACAGTTGTGTTTTAGCTAAGCCAGACCTAACCCTGCTTTCTGGGGACAAACTGGGGCTTCCAGCACAAACTGTTCCTCCTTTTCTGGGAGAAGTGGGGAAAAAAACCTGCTTAGTAATAACTTTAGGACACAAACAGGGTTGGGTGTTTTTGTCTTCTTAGACTTTATTTCAAGTTAGCCTGCATTACTCGCTACATACCTGCATGTGCTACAATACAGCCCAGGAAAGCTCCTGTGGGCCCTGTACAGGCACCCACAGCACCCACCCCCCCTTATTCTTTGGTTAGAAAAAAAGGCTTTTAAAAAAGTTACCATCTACATAGCTAAAAGAAAAAAAAAAACAAAACCACAAAAACCCCAAAACAACAACAACAAAAAAAACCAGCTTATCTGCGCACTAGAACATGTTCCAACAGCTCTGGCCCTGCCCTGGGCCCCACCCGAGCTCAGAGCAGACATATGGCTTCCCCACCCCGCACGTAACTTAAGAGCTTAACTCAAACTACACACGCAGCCTTGAGCAGACAACTTCAGCACGAGCCAAACACGGGCAGGCTGCGAGAACAGAACCACCCAGGCCGTTGCTTTTACATCAGAGCAGCGCCCCGGCTTCCCCCCCCCCCGAGCCAACATCAGCCTGAGCCCCCAGGGGGCTGCTGCCCCCTGTCCTGAGTGCTGCCGAGTCAGGGCCAGCTCCCCAGAGAGCTGGTTCCAACACAGAGCACCTTTCCCGAGCGCGAGCAGGTCAGGAGCGGAGCTGCTGCCACCTTAGCGCTACTGCGTGTAGGCTTCAGCTGCCAATAAATACCTGTGACCTCAGAACAGCAAACTCCGCCTCCGATACAATAAATAGAAATATTGCATTTTTCTATCGGCCTGTTTGGGAGTTTGGTTTGGAATGTTGTTTTTCAGTGCTAAAAAACCAGAACAAAACGAGAGTCCCACGTTAAGCGGTTACCGCTTCCAGCTCTTTGGGTTTCAGCAGCTTCTTGGCAGCGATGATGGTGTTCTTCATCAGCATGGCCACCGTCATGGGCCCCACGCCGCCGGGGACCGGGGTGATGTAGCTGGCTTTCTTCCTCACCCCTGCAGGGAGGAAGGCTGGGGCTGAGCACACGAGGCGAGGACGCGGCTGTAACCGCCCCGGTGCTGCTCAGACTGCCAGCCAAGGGCAAGCTTCTCCCCTCCCTGGTACCCCGTGCTCCATCCATCCCTGCTGCTGGGTAAGATGAGCTGCAGAGCCCAATGTCGGGGGAAAGGCCAAAAGCAAGGTCTAGCAGGGGGATTTCTAGCACGGAAATGTCAGGCCCCAAGACTGGATGTGGGATTTACAGCTGCCCCCGAGCGTGGCCACAAAGCGCTAACTCTGAACATTCTCTGTCTTTCTTCCAGGAGGTTCCAGGGTTGGTCCCCAGCACCCAGAGGCACAGGGCTCATTACGACAGCCTCTGGGCACCGCTGCAGCTCAGCCAAGAGCAAGGCCAGCAAGTGAGTTCTGGGTATTTTTAATTTCAAATCCAGAGTATGAGTGAGGAATTGGAGTAGAGGCAAAGCAACCCAACTGCTCGGGCTCAGGATGAGCCTCCTGTGCCTTGCAGCACTCTGCTTTCCCAGGGTGAAAGCTGCACCCTCACCTATGGTACAATATTGGCTGCACCTTGAAGGTCTGTGTCTGCTCTGTCACACAAAGCAGGACTTTCTCCTCTCCTTCCAGCACCCTGGGTGTTTAATGCTCATGGAAGCAGCTACAAAGCTTTTCCATACCTTCAAAATCCACATCTCCAACCAGCCTGGATTTGGCAGTGATGGGGTCCTGCACTCTCGTGATCCCCACGTCAATAACTGCAGCTCCTTCTTTGATCATGTCAGCAGTGATCAGGTTGGGTATTCCTGTGGGAAGGGAGCCACACGCTCATGGGAGTGCTCAACAGCCCCCTTCTCCTCCTCACCCCATCTTTTGACCCACACGGCCCTTCTTGCCTCACCAAAGGGTCGGAGTCGATACAATTCCAACCTCAAGGACCCTGTGAAATGCAGATCTGCCCACAGTTGCACAATCCAGCTCTGCTCCTCGGTGCATTGATCAGGAATTTGGGGAGTTTATTGATAACCTCAGAGTAAGGAACTGGAATCCACCCCTGGAGTGAGTTCAGCAGAGCAGCTGGGACCAAAAACCCCCCTCTCCAGGGTGAAACCTTAATACGTGTGAAATCCGTGGCTGTTTGTGCAGCTCCAGCAAGGTCTCTGCACCCACACCGAGCTGGCACAGCACCCAAACCCCCCACAGCCCATCTTGGCAGAGCCACCCGCTTCACCGCAGGGCTCTGCCCAGAGGGGGAGGAGCTGCATCCTGGGGCTAAGCCCCCCTGTCAGGGTGGGGTGCCTCTGTCTGGTTCTGCCAGGTCCTGCTGCTGCAGGAACTCCTTCCCACCCCGGCTTCGTTAACCCTGCCACAGACGCCTTCCTCTGCTCTGCTGACCCCTGTAATGCAGCTCAGCTTCTGCCACCGTCCTCACGGCACCGACACCTTCAGCATCACTTCAAATCCTTCCAGCACCTTGTCTCTTCACTACTGACCTGCATTTTCTTCCCTTCCCACAGGCTCCTGCTGCCAGACACCCCCCAGATCTCTGCTGAATGGCTGCCTCCACGCCAAGGGTACGGCCTGGAGCAGAGCACAGCTCTGAGTGGTTCCTTGTGCTCCAGAGGCAGCCCTGCAGCCATCCCTCAGCTTTTTGGCTGTCTCCAGGTAAGCAGATGCTGTTCTGGTTTGGTCTTTTTACTCCTCCTCCCCAGACAAATGCATGTCTGGGTGGGTAACAGACTGGCTGGAGCTGTTCTCCACACCTGCCCAGGTGCTCGCTGGCATTCCCAGCCCTCCCCCCAGATGTTATTTTACATTTCAAACAGCTCTGCTACTGAAAAGACAATAAAAATCAAGCGTGTGGCTCCTGGGCTTGATCACAGGGTGCAGCAGCTGCCTCAAACCACCCCTCACCCACCTCCCAGCCTCCCCCCACAGCTCAGAGTCCAGGGAGGCCCCAGGACGTTCAGTTCCAACAGGATGGTCTGCAGGGAAGGATTCCCGGCGCAGCCTCCGCGCTGTCAGTCAGGTCTCACCTGCTGCCGCTACCACAATGTCGGCACGGATCGTGTGTTGCTTCAGCTGCTCCTTGGGAGTATAGCGGTGGGATATCGTGACTGTGGCATCACCTGCAGGGGTGGTTACGTGGAGCTTTAATTCTCATGTACAAGCCAAACCCAGCCCCTTCTCTACAGCTTCAAGCCCACCCACGTATTTATTGGGAACCCCAGAGCCCAGTAACGAGCCCCGGGGAAGGAGCTGCTGTGGAGGAGCACAAGGACTCGCTGAAGAAGTCTCCAAGTGTTACCAGACTATGTGCAGAGTCAACTCCTCAGCCATGACTGCAGCCCAGAGTCCCCAGGGTGCTGCTGGGACTGGTTTGGGAGCCTGCAGAGGCCGGTGTGACAGGCAGAGGGGCTCCCCCAGGCTCCTACCTCCTGGGCGCTCGTGCCTGCCATCCGTGTGCAGCAGCATGGCGATGGGCATGCCCACGTTCTTCGACCTGCCAGCCACCACCACGTTCTTCCCCAGCGTTGGGATGCCTGCAGAGGAGGAGATGAAGGCTTAAGCCAAACCAGAAGCCGCAGTTACACGAGGAAGCAGCCAAAGACAGGAAGAGCAGCAGCAATTACCAGTTCTCTTAATGATCTCCCACACGCCCCAGGGGGTGGCCGGCAGCATGGAGTCCTGGTCCAGGCACATGCGCCCCACGTTTATCACGTGGAAGCCATCGACATCTTTGTCTGGAGTCACGGCGTTGCAAATCTTGCGCTCGTCGATATGTTCTGGAAGAGAACAAAGCTTTAACCCCCAGAGCTTGGCCAACAACCTGCTCTTTGAGTCAGAGCCCTGACCTGCTGCACCAGCCCCTTCACAGTTTGGAACCTACTCAAGACTTCCAGCAAGCCCAGGGCTAACAGCTGCCAGCAGAGAGCACTGGAACTAGCCCGGGACCACAGCATGGCTAAGTTGCCCATGAGCCAGTAATGGGCCCTCGTGGCCAAGAAGGCAAATGATCTCCTGGGGGGCATGAAGAGTGTGGGCAGCAGGTCGAGGGAAGTTATCCTGCCCCTCTGCTCTGCCCTGAGCTCCACCTCTGGAGTGTTGGATCCAGTGCTGGGCTCCCCAGGTCAAGAGAGACCAGGAGCTACTAGAGAGAGTCCAGCAGAGGGTCCAAAGATGCTGAGGGGCTGGAGCATCTCTGTGCTGGGGACAGGCTGAGAGCCCTGGGGCTGTGCAGCTGGAGAAGAGCAGCCTGAGAGGGGAGCTGAGCAATGCTGAGCAAGAGATAAAGGGCCCTGGGGGGCAAGAGGCTGGGGACAGACTCTGCTCAGTGGTGCCAGCCACAGGACAATTGACACCAGGCACCAATAGGAACCCAGTAGGAGCAAGTTGTTTGGTGTGAGGGTGTGGGAGCCTGTGCCAGGCTGCCCAGAGAGGCTGTGGAGTCTCCTTGTCTGGAGAGATTCCCACCCCGGCTGGACCCTGCGCTGCTGGGCCCCTGCTCTGGGTGCCCCTGCTGGATGGAGCAGGGGGTGGCACCAGGGGATCCCCAGAGGTCCCTTCCCACCCCCCCCATGCTGGGATCTGCTGATGCAAGGGGGATATTTTTAGGCAGACACAGTGTCACAGCCAAGTTCAAGCTTCTATCTATCTCTGGAAGCTGATCCTCCCCACACAGGAACAGATTCCCATGACCCAGCAACTCCACTCACCCGGGCAGTTGGGCAGTACCCTAGCTGCAGCTACTTCTTTAAACTGCATCACAGCAAAGTGCCACCTCTCATGCCCCGGGACAGCCCCTGTGCTGCTGCTCCTGGCACATACCAACCCTTAGGAGCTTTGTGCAACGACGGGACGGCTGGAAATCCAGCTACTCACCAGGTAAAGGGAGCTGTACTAACAGCCCATCCACATCTGCATCGTTGTTGAGTTTGCTGATCAGCTCCAGAAGCTCCTCTTCGGTGACAGAAGCTGGCCGGAGGATGGTTTCGCTGCTGATTCCTGCGCGGGCAGCGACAGCGCCACGTTAGCCACGCTCGGAATCCACGGGGCTTTAAGCTGCCCCGTTTCCTTGCCGTGTCAGATCCGACAGGCACAGCCCGGGCACTGTGTGCAACACAACCCGCACCTCCCAGGCTGGAGACCGGCACTGAGCTGTGGTTAAGGACCGTTAGTGTTGGTCTAATGAGGTGGGAAGGACTAAGGGAAAGCAGAGTCTGAGTGCAGGGTGGGCTTGGAGGAACCCAGCTGAAGGGTGCTGCATCCCACGGTCCCTTGCACAGTAGCCAGGGGCTGTTAGCGGCTGTGGCATCGTGCAACCCCAGAGAAGTTGCACCATTTACTGCCCTGACCCCTTTCAACACAGACACACACTCTGCTGAACTCCTCGGGAGGAGCTGGAGGGTAGGAAAGCAGCTGGATGATGACTGTCACAGGCTGGTGAGGAAGGAAGGTAAATCAGCGCTCAGTGCTGCTGTAAGGGATTCACATGGCACGAGACACACACAAACCATTAACAACTCTATCCCAGTATGGCAACGAAGGCAACCAGAAGTCCCAGCAAACCCTGGGGCAAACAGGGACTGCTGTGCTGCTGGAGGCATCCCAAAAACCAGCTTCCCCCGGCTGAGATGAACCCCAGCAGTAAGGCTAAAACCCAGCCACTGGCTCTGCGTTCGGAACCGAGCACCAAGACCTACCGACGTCGGCAGCCGCTTTGGTTTTGTTGAGGACGTAGGAGTGACTCGCCGGGTTTTCGCCGACGAGCACGACGCTGAGGTGAGGCCTCTTGTTTCCAGCTGCAACCCACTGCTCGACCTCGTGGCGGGCTTCCTGCCGGATCTGCCGGGCCAGCTTCCTCCCCGAAATCACAACCGCCTCGCTTCTGCCGCAGGGAGAGAGTTACCAAAGCCGTCAGCGTCAGCAGGACGGCACATCCAGCCCTGGTGCCAGGAAGCAGAGATGCCAGGCGCAGGCCAGAAGAGGCTTTTTGACTCGAGCTCTCCTGCAGCTCTACTCTCACTCACGCAGAGCGGCGGATCTCAGTCTTTGTGTATAGCTCTGCCACCCAAAGCCAGGGTCAGTAAACGTGACAGGCCAACTTATTTGTGCAGCCTGAGAAAGCATTTGCATGCCTCCTCTCTGAGAGGCCACGCGTCTCGTTGGCCCGGAGCCTGTTCCCAGCTCAGATTCTAGCAGCTCCCATTTTTAGAAAGCCGGTTGCCCATTGCTTGCAAGGATGACAGCTTTGCTACGAAGGACTTGGACAAGGCAGAACCTTGGGTCAGCAGAGCTCGCACCACCAGAGAGGTCCAGCGAGTGCTTCTGGCTTGGACAGCACAGCAGGCCCCGTGTGCCGGGGTTCCAGGCCCAGCTCTGCTCCCAGAGATCCACGTCCCCACCATGAGCTCCTTAGCGAGACCATCAACTCATCCAATACTGACCACGAGCTGATCTCACAGTCTCCCCTGCTCCAGTAACTGCTGCCACTGCTCCAGCCGCGGCTCCAGGCTGCTGAGGGTGGGCTGGGGACACGCAGCGTCCCCTCCCCGACAGGCTGCAGCATCGAGCTGGCACAGAGAGGACATCTGCCAGCTCAAACCACGGCACAACAGCTCCTCGGGTCTAAATTGGTAGCAGGACAATCCAGTCACTGCCCAAGGCATTCCAGGGAACCAGACACCCTGAGGTTTGGTCAGCAGCTGGCTGGGGGGCCATGGACACCCGGCTCCACCCACCCCAGCCTGGCCACGCTCCTCACGCTCGGTTATTTTTCTTTCACGTTACTGTTACAGCTCAGATTTGAACCCCATTCTCATTCACTAATCCTTTTGGGAGAGGATTCACCCTCACTACCTTCGCTCCTAGACTTCTCTAGACCATTTAGGTCTTGCCTTGACAAGCACCTTACAGTCACTGGCCCAGTTAGTCCAGCTTCTGAGGCAGAGGTGCTGCCCACGGCGTTACGGTCACCCCGGTGCCTTCCCCCGCTGCAAGGGCCAGCCTGTTTCTGAAGCAACCACCAGCCACTGTGCGTCACCTCCACAAGCTACTCAACTTGCCCAGGGAAGCCAGGAGAAAACTGAGCCCCAGGAGAACCCCCCCAGCACCAAGCACTGTTTCCAACCCTCCCTGCACACACAGGAGCAAGCTGAATTGCTGCACTTTGCCCTCAAAAACTCTATCAGCTGCCTGATGGAAGGACCTTCTCCTCCCAGGATCCCGGGCTGAGTCCAGCACTGCTGGTTTCTGACCTTCTCTAGGTGCAATCCTGATCTCAGCTCTGGGGACAGCAGAACCACCATGAGAGTCACTCCAGCCCCTCACAGGACAGCCCCAAGGCACCGTCCCAGGTAGGGAAACTTTCTTCCTAAAGACTTCAAGATGCAGAAGATCTATAGGACTTAATCCCTGCCCTACTCAGATATGTATTTTTCTCCACTAACTGGAATTAAATGTTGCTTCATCTCTAATAACAGTCACCCCAGTCAAACCCATTTAGCAACGGCTCGTACAGACTACTGGCTCTCCCAGTCTTATTTTATTGGTTTCAGCCCTAAACTCTCAACTGTCAAAGGAATTATTATGAGTCAGGGACGGGAGAATTCATGAGATGAGAGACACTGTGTGCCAAGAAGGCACCCAAATCTTCCCTTCACATAGGCAGAGTTGGGGGTGCCCAGCCTGGGGCTCCAGGGGAGAAGAAGCCCCCCCCACCCCACTGTGAGCTGCAGGGAGGCCAAAATCCTCCCTCCAGAGCAGGGTCTAGCGTGGAAACCAAAGCACCCGGGGGGGTGGTGCAGAAATGGAAGGGGAAAGTCAGTGGGTGCACGGGCAGGATGCTCGGGGGTCTTCGGTCCCTCTCACACCGCTTCAATCCGGGGAGATCCTGGGGCTGGGCTCCAGGAGGCCCCTCCGAGGATGCGGGCAGAGCCCGCTAGAGCCGGTGCCCGGGGAGAGGTGGGGGGAGCCCGGGACACGCCATGCAAGGCGGGAGCGGGATTTCATCAGCCTGCACCGCCCGGGGCGGCCGCTGGGGGCCCACCTCATTCATTGCCGGTAGCGGCTGCGCTGCGCCGGGCCCCTACCCCAGCCCAGGGGGGGACACCGGGACGGGCCTCCCCCTCCCCAGCCCCAGCCCGCCCCGCTCCACGATGGGGCGGAGGGAGCGGGCGGGCCCCGCTTTCCCGCAACACCAACCCCTCTCCCGGGTGCGGGGGGACCCGATCCGATCCGGGCCGTACCTGGGCGCGCTGAGGTGGAGCAGGCGGCGGCCGCGGGGGCGGCCCAGGGCGCGGAGCGGGCAGAGCGCGGTTGCCATGGCAGCGGCGTGGGGCGGGACGGCGGGCGGCGAGGGACACGGGGCGGCAGCAGCGCTCCCCTCCCGCCGCTCTATATAGCGCCCAGGGGCCGGCCCCGCCCCTCCTCCCGCGGCGGCAGCCAATCAGCGCGGCGAGCGGCGCGGAGGGGACAGCTGAATGGCCGGCGGGAAGGGAGCGGGCGGGGCCGAGCGGCTGCGATTGGCGGGAAAGGAAGGGAGAGGCGGGGGGAGTGGGAGGGGCGGAAGGAGGAGGAGGAGGGTGATTGGCGGAGACGGGCGGGGCTTCGCCGCCCTAATTGGGCACGGAGGCGCCCATTGGCTGGGGCCGGGGCAGGCGAGAGGGGCTGCAAGAGAGGCCGCGGGTTGCGTAAGGCAGGGGGAGGGGCGTACGGAGTGGGCGGGGCGTACGGAGTGGGCGGGGCCTGGCGCTAGGTGAGGGTTGGGGTCGGGATTGGACGGGAGCTGGGGATTGGGCTGGGATTGGGGTTAGGGCTAAACTGGGGCTGGGGATTGGGCTGGGATTGGGGTTAGGGCTGAACTGGGGCTGGGGATTGGGCTGGGATTGGGGTTAGGGCTAAACTGG
>JANVCC010000267.1:667652-680793 GCA_025345505.1 Todiramphus chloris collaris | reverse complement strand
GGCTGGGGATTGGGCTGGGATTGGGGTTAGGGCTAAACTGGGGCTGGCGTTTGGGCTGGGATGGGTTTTACTGTTCAGTGTGGGATTGGAGTTGGAGCTGGGATTGGGGCTGAGGCTGGAGTTGTCTAAATCGAGGCTGGGGGTTAGGGCTGGGACTGGGGTTAGGGCTGAAATAGAGACAATGGTTAAGGCTGGGTTTAGGTTTAGAGCTAAAATGTGACTGTGATTAGGGCTGGGGTTGGGACTGGGGCTAGGCTTGAGTCTGGGATTGTGCTGAGATTAAATATGTGACTCTGTGTTTAAAACTGAGATTAAGGCTGGTTTAGAGACTAAGAGTATGTGCACCGGTTTAACGGCTGTAAACTAAGGGAGATTGTCACTGTGGGAGAGTGTGATGGCAGCTGGTGTCACCCCTTCCCAGCACTCCCAGTTCTGGCTGCTCCCAGCTCAGGGAACCCACACCGAGCACCTTTAGCCGTCTCTACATGTTTATTTTCCTTATCTTCCCAGCTTCCCCTCAAGCTGTGAAAGGCGGCCAGGGAGGTTAGTCCCAAGAACACTGTAAAGTCTGAGGAAGTTTTTACGCCTCCCAGAACATCCAGTAAATACCAGGGCTCACCGGCCACCATCCCAGTCACGCGGCCCAGCAGAGACGTCTCTGCACTGTGCTGCTTTTGAGAGCAGCGGGATGTGGCCTGGCCTGGCTAAAATAACCTCACAGTATTTATTTGAGATGGGGTTTTTAATTTGTTTAGAATGGCCACTGTCACTCCCCGGTTTTAAAAACGATTTTTACGTCAGCAATAGCAGCTCCTTGCTAAGGTGAGGGCTGAAGGGGTTGGGTAGCTGCAGGAATCAGCCCCTGGGAGAGGGTCTGACACACTGCAGGGTGTCTGGGGGGAATGCCAGCCTGCGGGGTTGGTCAGGGCGGGGATTGGGTGGGGCGTTAGGAGGTGGTGGTGATGGGGGAGGGTTGCAGGGTAATGCCTGTGCGCTGGGGGGGACTCAGGGGGAGGAAGCTCCATGGCGAAGGGGTGCCCAGGCCCATGAGGAGGGGTCTCTGGACATGCCCAGAACCATGGAGGAGGCCTAGCCCCATAAGGAGAGGCCTTTGAGGGTGCCCAGGCCTATGGGGAGGGGTCACTGAGCGTGCCCAGGCCCATGTCAGAGAGCTCTGAGGGTCCCCGAGCCCATGGGGAGTGCCCAGGCCCATGGGGAGGGGTCTCTGGGGGTGCCCAGGCTCATGGGGGATGCCCAGGCCCATGGGGAGGGTCTCTGGGGGTGCCCAGGCCCATGGGTGGCGCCCAGTCCCATGGGGAGGGTCTCTGGGCGTACCCAGGCCCATGTCGCGGTGTCCGAGGCCGGCACAGACCAACGGGGGGGGGGGGGGGGGGGGGGGGGGGTTGCGGGGGGGGGCCGCCGCGCTAGGCCACGCCCCCCCCCACCCCGAGCCCCTCCCCCTTCCCCGCGCGCTCTCGCGAGAGTCGGGGCCGGGCCGGGCGGGCGCTGCCCGCGAGGAGCTGGGGCCGCGCGCGAGC
Source organism: Todiramphus chloris collaris (assembly GCA_025345505.1). NCBI lineage: Eukaryota > Metazoa > Chordata > Aves > Coraciiformes > Alcedinidae > Todiramphus > Todiramphus chloris. Next base: position 679,255 of record JANVCC010000267.1, on the reverse strand, counting down.
CGCTGCAGCCGCCGCTCCCCCCCGGCCCGGCCCCGCTCGCCATGAGCTTCCTCTTGTGAGTGCCCGCGGCCCGGGCAGCGCTCCTGGGGGCAGGGTGGCCCTGAGGGGCTTGGGGTGCGGGCGCGAAGGGCTCTGGGGAGGCGCTGCGTGAGGGGGGGCAGGAAGGAGAGGCCGCTGGGGAGGGGGCGCCTGTGAGGGGACCGGGGGGCGGCTCTGCCAGGGCTCCTGGGGCGAGGGGGCGTTTGTCGGGGGTTTGGGGGCTGTGGCTGTGAGGGGCTTTGGGGGGAGGAGCTGGGGTTGGGCTTGTGAGGCATTTGGGGGGCGTTTGAGAGGCTCCGTGAGGGGCTGGAGGGGAAGGCTCTTGGGGAGGAGCCGTGAGGGGGTTTGAGAAGGGGGGACCCCGGGGTTGGCCTGTGAGAGGCACTGGGGGGGCCTCAAGCGCTGGGTGCTGAGGGGCTGGGGCGGGGAGGAGGCTTTGGAGAGGGGAGGGGCGGGCCGGGCTCTGGGTTCAGGAGCTGTGAGGAGGGGGTGGGATCCCGAGGGAAGTCCTGGGCCTCGAGGAAGGGCTTTTGGAGGGGCTGGAGGCCCCAGCGGTGCCGGGGAAGGCCTTGTGGGGAGGCACAGGAAGGTTCTGGAGGGGGAAGCCCTGGGCGGCTTTGGGCAGATGCCCTGGGGTCTCACGAGGGGGCCTGGTCGGGTATGGAGGGGGGGAAGGCTTTGGAAAGAGTCCCCAGGGATGTACAAGGAGGGGCTGAGGAACACTTGGGCAGAGGCTCTGGGGGAACCCAAGGAGGAGTGTGGCACTGTGGAGGAAGCCCTTGAGGTGTCGGGTTTTTTTGTGAGGAAGGTGAGGGGGAGAGAAGGTGCCTTGCAGGGCTGGGGTCCCAGGCTGGCATGGGGAGGGGGGCTGGCAGCTGGAGTGGGGTGGCCCTGGAGGGCAGGCTCCCAGGGAGTGTCCGTGTTGAGCGATTGCTGTGGAGCTGGGGGGCTCTGGGGGTGTACGAGGGGATGGGAAGCCTTTAGGAGGGCAGTTTTAGAAGGCCGTAGGGAGGGGTTGGTTTGTGGGGGTTAATCCTTCCCAAGGAAGGAAAATTTGAGCTGGGGGGGGTGTTTTGGGGGATGCTCTGCCTTAAGTGCGAGGCTCTGAAAGTTGGGAGGGGGCTTTGGGGTGTGGGGCGAGGCAGAAAAGAGGACACCCATGTCCTGTGGGCGTGGGGCTCCCACCCCGGTGGGCCTCACTGGGGCTGGTGCAGCAAGTGCCAGTGCAGAGGTGCTGGCTGGGGCTCGTTTGAGGGGCTGTACCCCCCGGGGGTGGGGCAGGCCTGAGGATGGGGGGGAACAGGGGTAATTTGGCCAAACTACAGGCACGTGGTGTAGAAAAGACACCTGTAAGGACCTGCAGGAGGTGGAGTGTTTCATACCTGTGTCCTAGATGTGAAGGCTTGTAAAGTGTGAGAGGGCTTCTGGCTCTTAAGGCCTGGTAGGTGCTGAGGATGAGGAGCAGGAGCGTTTTGTGGTGTAAGAAGGGGCTGTGGAGCCTTTTGGGACCTTCTGCCCAGGGCCGGGACGTGCTGGGCCTGCCTTTCAGCCGTGGCAGGAGGCAGCAGCTTGGTTTAAGAGCAAGTGGGATCTAAAGGTCTTTGATTGCCGCACGTACGCAGGGCGTAAAGCCGTGATACTGAGCAGGAAGCTGCCGCGAGGCCAGGGCTGACAGTTAACGTTCTGCGGCGGAGAAGCATCGGAATCTCCCCGGTTTCCAGCGGCGCTGGCTGCTGGGGAAAGGCTGTGGCCCTCCCAGGAGGGAGCTGGGCAAGGAGCTGTGCGACGGCCTGGCTGCCGAGGGAAGATTACGGTGACAATTTGCCCTTCAGGGCTGGAGTCTGTGATAAAGTTGCTGCTTTTAGCAGGTGGTTTCCTACGGTGCGTTTGAGAGTTGAATATTTGCCGCCGTCCAACTGCCCTAGTGGCAACAGGCGGGTCGTGTCCACCCTCCCTGGAGTTCCGTGGGCTTTTCTTTCCGCCATTAAAAGCAACCGTTGCTCGATGGGCCTTCGCACCAAACGTCCGTGACTCTTTCGAAGGGCAGGTGAAAGAGGGAAGTGCGTGGGTGCGCAGGCGGCTTTCTTTTGTGACGCCGTTGGAAACGCTTCTGGTTGCACGCAGGATCTGTTCACCCCGGTGCTGGGGGCAATGGGGAAGGGTTAAAATGGCACCAGGGGTGAGGTGGAAATGTTTCTGGGAAGGGAAGGATGTTAAAAGACCCGCTGAAAGTCTTCTCTCTTGTCAGTGGGAGTCGCTCCTCGAAAACCTTCAAGCCCAAGAAGAACATTCCCGAAGGCTCCCATCAGTACGAGCTCCTGAAACATGCGGAAGCGACGCTGGGGAGCGGCAACCTCAGACAAGCGGTTATGCTGCCGGAGGGAGAGGACCTCAACGAGTGGATCGCAGTGAACAGTAAGAGGCATCCTCCTGGGTGTGGAGGTGCAGCAGAAAACCCCCAAGTCTCTGGGTTTAATCCTTAAAGGAACCTAGAACTTCCCCAGATGAAATCCTCAGCCCAGACAGGCTCTGTTGAGGTAACCGAGTTGAGATAAAAGAGAAGAAAACGCATCAAAAGGCTACAAATGTATTCTGCTTTTAGCAGTTGCTCTCCCTGACTTTGAACTTGGCATTTAGAGGAGGAAAAGGTAGGAAGTTGGGCAGGGAGTTGGGCCTCGAGTGTTCAACCAAAGAAAGGTCTGTCCTGTTTTAGCAAAGTCCATCAGGTGTTTGAGGTGCTGCTGTTTTCTGGAGGTGCCTGGAGCAGTCATTTCCACGGCTGAGGGGCACTTCACACCAAACCAATCGATCACAGGCTGTAGAAAACAAGACAGAGCCATTCATTTCCTAGCTGGTCGCAGTGTCTCCAAGCCATCAGCTGCTGACACCGCACAAAGGGAGGTTCTTGTTTTCGGGGAGAGTTGTGCGGTGCCCTCACCCCTGGGAGGCCACATTGGCTGAACGAGGCCGAACCGCTGCTCTGCTTCGCCTTTGTGCTTCTGAGCGAACTCGGCGCGTTTCTTTTCCAGCGGTGGATTTCTTCAACCAAATCAACATGCTCTACGGGACCATTACGGAGTTCTGCACGGAGAGCAGCTGCCCGGTCATGTCCGCGGGACCCAGGTGAGGCGTTTACTGCCGTCGACAGCTGCGGTTTCAGCCTGGGGAAGCAGGCAGGTTGGTGGGTCACTGGAGCACGGGTAGAAAGAAGCTGAAATGGCTGGGTCCAGAGATGGTGGTGAACGGAGTTAAATCCAGCTGGGGTCCTGCTGGTACCCCCTGCCCTGACCTCTGGCTCAGGCGCAAAGGGTGTGTTGTCCCGAGGTGGTTACAGGGGTGGTTGTCCTTCAGCTCACACCAGTGGTAGTTTTCAGGTGTTTTTAGCCAGCTGATGGGAGCATAACTGCTTTGTGGAAGGTCAGGGCAGTGTGAAAGGCAGAAAACAGCGCAGGTGTATTTGGGGCATCTCATTGTTCTCAGGAGGTGTGAACGCCGACGGGGAGAAGGCTCAGTTGGTTGTGCAGGGGTGTATTGTACCGAGGTGACGCGGCGGCAGGTGATTGTGTTGGTGAGGCTGCACTTTGGGCCAGTGTTTGTAGGGTGCCGTGGAACATCCTGCCCTGCTTTTCTACCCACAAGTATCTAGACTGCAAGTTCCTGTTTCTATATTTGGGGACACTTCCTGTAACAATTTCCTGTTTAAATGGCACCGTTTGCTTTCGCTTGCTGTCAGCCGAGGCAACGGTGAAAACACGAGGTTTTATTCCCCTGTTCTTGAAGGTTTTGCAGAAGATGGCAGAGAAAGTGGTTGTGTGGTTGAGTGATGTCACAGCGTGGCATCTGCCGGGGTCTGGAGGAGTCGGGGGATTGCCGAACGCGCGTTGTTTGAGACAGCCCCAGGGACAGTCTCCTGGGGACAGCAGCCTTTTTCTGCGAGGGAGTGAAAATTCCTGGAGAGGCCCAAAAACGTCTTCTCAAAGAGCTTGTTTTCTTTTCCCTCCCTCTCCCCGCAGGTACGAGTACCACTGGGCGGATGGCACCAACATCAAGAAGCCGATCAAGTGCTCGGCTCCCAAGTACATCGATTACCTGATGACGTGGGTGCAGGACCAGCTGGACGATGAAACGCTCTTCCCTTCCAAGATCGGTAAGCGCGGCCACGCGACACGCCGGGGCCTGGCGTCGGTACTTCCCGCCCACCAAGCGCTCACCCCGTTTGCGCGTCGGTGCGTTTCAGGCGTCCCTTTTCCCAAGAACTTCATGTCGGTGGCCAAGACGATCCTGAAGCGGCTGTTCCGCGTCTACGCCCACATCTACCACCAGCACTTCGACTCTGTCATGCGGCTGCAGGAGGAGGCCCATCTCAACACTTCCTTCAAGCACTTTATCTTCTTCGTGCAGGTGAGTTGTGCAGCACAGCCGGGTGCCTGCCCTCTGGGGTTTCCCGGTCCCAGTTCGCTGTTGCAGCTGGATTTTTGAAGATGTACAACTGGAAGATCCGCTGGGCTCCCACCCTGGAACGGTGCAGCTGCGGCACCCTGGGTTGGGTTGGGATTTTTGCAGCAAGGGTGGCCGAGCTGCCTGTAAATGCTTTAATTTCCCTCTCGGGTTTTAGTTGTTTGCCCGTGGCAAGAGAAATCAGGCTTGGAGGAGAGCTTGGTGGGGTTGTACCTCAGGAATGGATTTGGAAGTAGCAGCAGCACCTTTTTTTCTTCTCTTTCCCCCGCCAGTATTTTAACAGCCTGTTCTGTGACTGCCCGTGCGCATCGCTGCGCAGAGCAGCGCCGTACCTTGGCGACACGACAGAAAAGCCTTGGTTGCCCTGAAACACTTCAGTTTCTACACAGACAGCCCAAGTGGTGGTCGCTGCCATGATGCCCGTTTGGTGGCTCCCTCTGGAGCTGACGCAGCAGCTTCCCCGTAGCTGGATGTGTTTTCCAGCGGCTCTTTGAGAAGTCCCTGAGTTTTTGTGGTGTTTTGTTTTTACCCCTGTCAGGAATTCAACTTGATTGACAGGCGAGAGTTGGCTCCCCTGCAGGAACTGATTGAGAAGCTGGGCTCCAAGGACAGATAAACCTCCCCTGGGAGGACCCTTTCAGCCACTCCTTTCCGCTTCGTACTCCAGCCACTTCTGCGCTTCGCCTTCAGCGCCGCCAGAGGCCAAGCGTCACTTCTCCTGCGCGGCTGGCGCGGCCGCTGCAGCCCGTTTGGGTGTTGTTTTAGAAGCTGTTGGCCGTGCCGCAGCGACTTGCCCTGAGTAGTTCGCACGCTTGAGTCCGGCGAGAACTGTAGTCTGACTGAAGATGGGAACCGGGACTTGGAGCGAGTTGTTTCCCACAGCGGCGGGCTGTCGTTCAAGCGCTGCACTGCTGCTTTCCACTCCCAAAGTTTCCCTCTGGCCCCCGTGGTGGGAGCAGCCTGAGCAGGGTTTGCTTCCCCTGGGCCTGAGCAGAGTTGGCTCAGCTCAGTTCTGAAGTGCTTTCTGGGGGCAGAGCTGCACTTAGAGCCTTAAGCTCCCCTTTGGCGGGGGGGCAGAGGGGGGGAAAAGTGCCTGGCCCTGGGCTGGCCCAGCAGCCCTGGTGTTCCCACAGGGGGCTGAGGGAGGGACCCTCCTGTGCAGCAAGGCAATAATAAAGTGTCTCCTTCCTGCTCTTCCTTGAGGACAAGGGGCTGTCTCATCATCACCATCATCACCTTCCTCTCCCACCCCCGCACCGGTGCCTAACTAAGAACTCGGCGCTGGGGGAGGTGCAGCCTCAAAACACCACAGAGCCCGGGGCAGCAGCTTTATTGGGGCAGAGCCCGGGGGTCACAGCTTGGGGGTGGAGGTGAAGATGCGCAGGCCGTGCATGCTCTTGATCTCTTCCCTCAGAGCCTGGAACACACGAGCAGGGGTTGGGGGGCAACACCCAGAGCACAGGGGGTTAGAAAACAACGCGCTCTCTGCTCCTTCGTTCCCCACCCAGTACCAAAAGGAAAGGCTACGCACAGACACACAAGCATCCACACCGTCATTGCTACACCCGCAGAACTGGTCCTTACTGGTGTGCCAGTACTGTCAGACTGTGTGCGGGGGCAGCACCAATACACCGAGTGTAAGACCGGAGGGTTGTACTCGCAGTACGTCAACACAGTGCGAGTGCTGTGCACACAGCTCTGCTACCTGGTGACGAGGCTGGGCTACACTCACACTATACTGGGAAGGAACAGCCACCCTGGTTTTCATGGGGGAGGGGGAGCTACAGTATTTGGGAGGGGGTAAAATGCTACACTCTTAATTTAAGACACACACACAATACTTAATCCTCTCGCAATGTTTGTGCTACACCCGCCCAGCCTCATGAGTTAGTGAGGGAGAAAGGAAAAAAAGGGCTACACAGTTCATTGTTGGGGGGAAAGGGCTGCAGTGTCACGGGGGAGGACAGACAGGGTTAACGCAGCACTGGAGTGTGCAGCACCTGGCACTCTGCCTGTTTCGGGTGTGCCTGGTTTGGGTGTGCGTATACCCCCCATCAGGGTGCCCACACACACAGCGTCCAGGTGTAGGCTCCACTCTGCACTGGGAAGAGCTTTGCTGGTGGTGTCAGGCAGGGTGGGCTACACTGTTTATTACTGTGCTAACCTGCTTGTTGTTAACTGGGAAGGGAGAGCTCCACTGCTCAGTCACCACATCTGTACAGCTCTTAACCCTTGCCCTGTGCATGTGGCATTGGAGCTGAGCACTGCCTGTGCACACAGCACCCCAGTTCACCTGCCGACTGTGAGAGACCACAGCAATTGGCACTGTGCACGTACAACCGGCAGGCAAAGCTACAGCGCACGGGGGCGGCTACAACGTGTGTCAGGCAGCGGCGGGCTCAGCCCGGTACGAGCAGTGTCGCTGTAAGCGCTACAGCTGCACTCGCGTTCACACCCAGGGGTGCAGCCCCCCCATCACCTGGTTGACCATCTGGTGTTGCTGCACCGTTCGCTTCTCCCGGAAATCCTCCGACTCGATGTGAATCTCGTACATGGCGCCGCAGCCCCCTGCAGAGAGACAGGCCTGAGCGCAGCGCAGGGGCCGCCGTGCCCGGAGCACAGAACCGGTTGGGTTGGGAACGACCTTTAACCTCATCGAGCCCAACCAGTCACGCCCTCTGCCGAGCCCACCGCGAAGCCGTATCCCCCAGCACCGCATCTCCATGGCCTTTAAACCCCTCCAGGGACGGTGACTCGGCCCCCTCCCCGGGCAGCCTGTTCTGGTGCCTGACAACCCTTCTGAAAATATTTTCCTCATCTCCACTTTAAACCTCCCCTGGTGCAGCTGGAGGCCCTCGCCCCTTGTTCTGGCACTGGTTACTTGTGAGGAGATACCAGCACCTGCCTCTCTACAACCTCCTGTCAGGAGCTGTCAGAGCCAGAAGCTCTCCCCTCAGCCTCCTTTGCTCCAGGCTGAACAAGCCCAGGGCCCTCAGCCGCTCCTCACCAGCCTCCTGCTCCAGCCCCTTCCCCAGCTCCGTTGCCCTTCTCTGGCCACGCTCCAGCCCCTCAGGGTCCTGCTGGGAGTGAGGGGCCCAGAACTGACCCCAGTACTCAAGATGCAGCCTCACCAGTGCCCAGTATGGTGGGACAATGACCTCCCTGCTTCTGCTGGCCACACTATTTCTGACACAGCCAGGGTGCTGGTGGCTTCTTGTCCCCCCTGGGCACTCTCTGGCTCTTCTCCAGCTGCTTGTTGACCAACCCCCCCAGGACCTTTCCCACTGGGCACCTTCCAGCCGCTCTCCCCCAGCCTGGAGCAGTTCAGGGGGTTGTGAAGACCCAAGAGCAGGATCCAGCCCTTGGCCTGGTCGACCCTCATCCCATTGGCCTCAGCCCATTGATCCAGCCCGGGCAGGTCCCTCTGCAGAGCCCGCAGAGCTTCCCGTGTACCTGAGATATCCACAACTTTGATGGCGGAGGCGCGAGGGAACTTCTCCCGCAGGACCTGGGTCACTCGGGCCTCCCCGTCCGTCTGCGAGGAGAAGCTGCGCCAGGGCCCGCGGCGCAGGAAGAGCTGGGGGAAAAGAGCACTGAGAAACCCTCGGAAAGGGGGGAGACCCCGCGGGAGGAACCCCCACACCCTGACACAGGGGCTGGGGGGCAGCAGCGGGAGGGGGCTCCTGGCACGGGAGGGAGGGAGCAGAGGAGGGAACCGGGCTGAGGAGGGGAGGCCGGGCCGCTGCCTACAGCGGGGGGACGCACCCGTGTGTGTGCGGCTTCCAGCGGGACGGGGCCAGCGCGGCACCGAAGGTCACCTTCAGCGGCACCGGGGAGGGCGCACAGGGACGGGGAGGGGGGGGGGGGGCGATGCCCTTCCCGGCAGCGGGGGGGGCGGGCGAAGGCTGCCGGCACCTGGGCGGGGAGGGGCAGCGGGGGCAGCGGGAGGCCGGCAGCCCACCCGACACCGCCGGGGACGCCCCACGCGCTCCGGTAGCACCCCCGGTCCCGTTACTGGGACGGGGGACACGGGGAGGGCTCACACCCCAACCCCTGCGGGGGGCTCGGGTACCGCAGGAAGCGCCCCCTGGGGCGGGGGCAGGGGCGGGGACGGGGGCGGACGGACCCGGACCCACGCGGACCCACTCACCGGCCCGCGGCTCAGCAGCCCCGCCGCGGCGGCCATACTGGGCAGCGCGCGCCCGCTGCCGGACGCGGAGGCCGCGCGCAGAGGCGGCGCTGGCGCCGTTTCCGCTTCCGCTTCCGCTGCCGCGCCCCCTGGCGGCCCGGAGGGGGCCCGATCCTGACCCCCCCCACGGGGACCCGGACAGGGCCCGACCCTCGGCCCTCCCCAGCGCGGGACCCCATTCCCCAGCATCCCCCTTCCCCCCCGGTCCCTGCCCAGGGCCAATCCCGGACAGGGCCCATCCCGCCCGTGCCCCCCGCTCCCGCAACAAAGCCTCACCCGCACCCCCCCAGGCAGGGCCCGTCCCGCCCCCCACCCCAGCGAGGCCCCGTCCTGCCCCCCCTTCCCATAAACACGGCCCCTCCTGAGCCCCTCCCTGAAGTGCCCCTCGTTCTGCCCCAGCTGCTGGACGCCCCCCCAACTCCAGACCCCGCTGCCCCACCCTGGGCCTCTCCCCGATTCCCCCTCCCCACAGAAAGGGCCCCCTCCTGCCCCCTCCCTCCCCCCTGGGCCCGATCCTGCCCCCCCTTCCCCTGCCCCTCCAAAGGAGAGGGTCCCACCCAGCCCCCCCCCTTCCATCAGGACACAAAACCAGGGGGGCTATGTGTTGAGTGCAAAAAATAAATATAAAATTTATTAAAACACCCACAATATTTTAAAGATATCAGGAATAATACATTTCACAGCCCGGGTGGCCGTGCGTAACTTAGAATAAAATACAAATTAAAAACAAACAGGAAAAAAAAACAGTCAAGAAACAAAACAAAAATGAAAAAAAAAAACAAAACAAAACCAAAACGAAACAAAAAAGAACCCAACAAGAACAAAACAAAATAAAAATAAACAAAACCAAAACCGGGGAGGGGAAGGGGGAGGATCCAAACTTGCAATTTTTAGGCATCCTAAAAAATAAATTTAGTGAAAACACGAAGGGGGGGAAGGGAGAAAGAAAAGGGCGTTAAAGGGTAAAAAATAAAACACGAAGGGGGGGAGGAAAATTATACAAAATAAAATTATCAGCATAAATTTACTGTCCTAGAAGTATCTACAGTTTAATACACGTTAATCCTATTGCCTTGAGACATGGGAAAAAAAAATATCTACCGCTCCTCGATCCGCCCCGGAAAAAAAAACTTCAAGTAACCACAGTCCCGAGCCGACCAAGAAATCTTCAAGTGTGAATTTTTTGGGAGCCTCCGGGGACCCCCCGCCGTGTCCCCCCCTCCGCCTGCCGCCGTCCCACCTCCCTCCTCCAGCAGCCCCCAAAAAACCCCCAAACAAACGAGCGAACAAACAAAAAGGTCAAGAAGAACCTTCCCCCCCAGACCTGTGCTGAATTCCTGAATCTGAGAATAAACGGCGCTTCGATTGGAGACCGGGAATCGGTGAGCGGGGATTGCTTTGATCTTTGGAAGTGGTAAATTATCTCTGATTCTCGGAATTATTAATTCGTTATTACTTTTATTCGATTATTTTATTTGATTAATTTAATTTCATTTACTTCATTTCATTTTATTAATTTCATTCCATTTTATTAATTTCATTCCATTTTATTAATTTCATTAATTTCATTTTATTAATTTAATTCAATTTCATTTATTTAATTCAATTTTATTTTATTAATTTAATTTCATTTCATTTCAATTAGTTTTCTTTTTTTTTTTTTCGCCACAGCCAAAAAAAAAAAAAATTATAAAAACTTTTAAAAAATAAATAAAAGAAAAAATGAAACCAACTGCTCCTGGAATAGAACTCAGGCTGAAATTACGGCGGTTTGTAATCCCTGAAGGATGCGGAAAAACTGAGGGGAAAACCCCAAACAAACAAACAGAAAACCCAGGCAGAAAAGGGATAGAGTTAAAAAAACCCAAGATAAAGGAAGGGGGCGAAGAAAACAAGAGAAAGGAAGGGGAGAAAATAAAATAATGGAGATAAAGTAAGAGGGGGAAAAATAAAATCCAGTAAAAGGAAGGGGAAAAAGAAAATAAGAGAAAGGAAGGGGAGGAAATAATAAAAAGGAAGGGGGAGGATCAAGATGAAGGGGGGAAATAAAATAAGAAAAAGGGGAAAAATAATAATAAAGGTAAAAGAAGTGGGGGGAGTGAGAGAAAGGAAGGGGAAAAATAAAATAAAATAAAAAGGAAGAGGGGAAAAAATAAGTTAAAGGGGGAATAAAATAAAAGAATGAAGATAAAGGGGGGTAAAAAATAAAGTAAGAGAAAGGAAGGGGGAGAAATGAGATAAAGGGAGGGGAAAAAATAATCAAGATAAAGGAAAGGGGGGAATAAAGACAAAGGAAAGCGGAGGGGGGATAACACAATCAAGCTAAAGGAACGGGGACAGGAAAGCGATCGATAGCGAAGGAAGAAGGAGCGCTGCGAAGGATCCCTGATTTCGGCAAGACGCGCCCCGGCCTCGCTCGCCTCGGCTGCCGCGGGGGCTCGGGGAGGGGGGTGAGGTATTTGCCGTGGTTTGGGGGGCGCGGGGGCAGCTGCTGCCCCGGCACGGTCGGGAAGCTGAGGGGGAAGAAAATAGCACCAATAAAACCCCAAAAAATGGACCAAAACCGAAAGGGGGGAGAAGCAAAGCGAGAGACGGGCGGAGCGCCGTGGGGAGAGCGCGGTGCTGAGCGCGGTGCTGAGCACCGGTGGGTGCCGGGGCTGGGCGCCGTGGTTGGGGTACGGTGCGGGGAGGGCGGCCGGGCACCATCAGCAGGCAGGGGGTCACCCTGGGCACGAGGGGTGCTGAGCTCCATGCGCCGGCACCGCGGTGAAGAGCCGTGGCCAAGCTGCGTGGAGACCAGCACCGGGTCTGTGCCAGGGCAATGGGCCCCGGTGCCACGTCCAGGCATGGTGGGCGGGCACCGTGCCCAGGAACCATGGCCAAGCACCGTGTCCATGCATGGTGGGCGAGCACCGTG
>JANVCC010000267.1:648738-667642 GCA_025345505.1 Todiramphus chloris collaris | reverse complement strand
CCATGGCCAAGCACCGTGTCCATGCATGGTGGGCGAGCACCGTGCCCTCGCACCGTATCCGTGGAGCATGCCCAAGCACCGTGTCCATGCGCCATGCCCGAGCACCCTCCCCGTGCCCATGCACCCTGGTCAAGCACCATCCCCAAGCACCGTGCCCAAACACCACACCTGAGCACCGCAGTCATGCCCAGTGGCCCAGCACCGTGCCCACGCACGACGCCCCTGCACCGTGCGCGTGCAACACCCCCACGTGCTGGGCCGAGCATCCTGCCCGAGCACCGTGTCCGAGCACCACGTTCCCCCGCCCTGGCTGAGCACCGTGTCCAAACCCTGCGGCTGAGCGCCACGTTCACGTGTCACGGCTGAGCACCGTGTCTATGCACCACGTTCGAGCACCGCAGCCGAGCAGCGTCCAAGCACCGCGCTGAACACCATGGTCGCACGCCCTGGCTGAGCATCACGTCCACGCGTCATGGCCGAGCACCACATCCACGCCCCATCTCCACAGCACGTGGCCAAGCACCATGTTCACACACCACGTCCATGGTGCGCGGCCGAGCAGCGTGCCCGAGCACCATGTCCATGCACCACATCCAAGCACCGCAGCAGAGCACCGGGACCGAGCACCATGTTCAAGCACCACAGTTGAGCACCATGTTCAAACACCTTGACCGAGCACCGCGTCCACACACCACGTTTGAGCACCGTGTCCATGATGTGCGGCTGAGCACCGCGCCCGAGAACTATGTCCACGCACCATGTCCAAGCACCACAGCTGAGCACCATGCCCAAGCTTCACATCCATGGTGTGTGGCCAAGCACCGTGTCCACGAACCATACCCAAGCACCACGTCCATGACGCGTGGCCCAGCACCATGGCCGAGCACCATGTCCACGCACCACGGTTGAGCACCCTGCCCAAGCACCACATCCACGGTGTCTTTCCAGGCACCGTGCTCGAGCACCATGTCCACAGACCATGGCCAAGCACCACGTCCGCGGTGCACGGCCCAGCACCATGCCCGAGCACCCTGTCCATGGTGTGTGGCTCAGCACCGTGCCCGAGCACCCTGTCCATGGTGTGTGGCTCAGCACCATGCCCGAGCACCATGTCCACACACCGTGGTCGAGCGCCGTGTCTAAGCACCACATCCAAGCACGATGTCCACGATGCACGGCCCCGCACCTTGTCCGCACACCGCGTCCGAGCCCCGCGATCGAGCCCCGCGGTCACAGGCCCTGGCCAAGCACCACGTCCAAGACACGCGGCCGAGCACCTCGCCCGAGCACCCGTCCCAGCACCGCACCCGCGCGCAGCTCTCCCGCCAGCGCCCCGGCTCCGGCCGTCGGGACGCCTCCCACGCGGCACCAATTTCACTCCGCGTGAACCCAACGGGTTCCCGGCACGCTTCCGGCTGTCGCTCCGGCAAAGTAAAAACTTCCTTCTCAACGACATTGCTTTTGCTTAGTTTTCGTTTCGTTTGGGTTTTTTTGTTTGTTTGCTTGCTTGTTTTCGTTTGAAATCGCGGTTCCCTAGTTTCGTATGTACATTAGTAGCACCTCAGCGAGATGGAATCAGGCAGAAGTGTGATACAGTTTGTTAAAAGACCATAGCACCTTTTTTATTAGATTTCATCTCATAAAAATATGCCTTATAGAGCCCACAAAGCACACTCCAGTATTAAAAGGAAAAAAAACAAACCGATAAATCAGCAATTGAGGCACCTCAGGGAATCTGTTTTTCTCCTCCTTCCCGTGCCTCGTCCCAAGAGCGTTGAGATAGGGGCTGGGGAACCCCGAAACGTGTCCCCCCCCGTCCCCTGCCCGAGGCGAAGCGTTGCGGCCGGGAAAACCGAAGCCCCGTCGGGGCTCCCCGCGCTGAGCTCTCCCCAGGCTTTCTACCGCGGGCGTTGTTCTAGCACCATTGTGGCCACCACCTGCTGCAAAATTAGGTCCCCGTCCCACCCCGAAGCAATTAAAAACATCCCTCCCCCCCCCCCCATCAGCAAGTGCCCCGTGACGCCGTGACCCGCTTGGCTTCGGCACGGGTGGAGCGAGCGCGGCCGCCGGGGCGGGTAAAGGAAAAGATTTTGCTTGAAAAAACAGCCTCTCAGCAGCAAGGGGTAAAGAGCTGTGCATAGATTTCGAGTTTTTCGTAGAAGTCTGAAGCGTGCTAATTTTCCATGACTGAGATCTGAGGTAGGTTAGACGTTATGTAGTGTAAAAACGTGAGACTGCAGCAGTTCTCGCTCCCCGACCCGCGGCGCCGGCAACCTCCCCGCTCACCCGCAGCCAACCTGCCGGAGCCAACACGGAGCCAGAGCTGAAACCATGTCAGAGCCAACGCTGTGCTGGAGCCAACACAGAGCCAGAGCTGACACCATGACAGAGCTGACACAGAGCCAGAGCTGACACCATGCCGGAGCCGACGCTGCGCCAGAGCCAACACGAAGCCAGAGCTGACACCATGCCAGAGCCAACCCTGTGCTGGAGCCAACACGGAGCCAGAGCTGACACCATGCCGGAGCCGACACGGAGCCAGAGCCGACCCTGCGCTGGAGCCGACACGGAGCCGAAGCCAACACTGCACCGGAGCCAACGCTGTGCCAGACCGAACCCCTTCCCTGCACCAAAGAAAAACCACCCCTCCGAGGAAGCAGGACTTAGACAGGTTACACGGACCCTCGTCTTCTCCGAACGCACCCCTTTTCCTCCCGACCCTAAACCCACGCAGGCGGAGCTCGCCGGGCACCCCCGCCACGACAGTCAAGCCGAGAGCCCGGGTGACGCCAACCGGGGCCGGCACCCGAATCCGGCCCCGCCGAATGCCGCTGGCGGGGATCAGCCGGGTCCCCTTTTCGCCCTCTGGAGCACACGGACAATGTCGGGTCCCCGCCCCACACCCCCAGCTCCTCAGGAGCCGGAACCGGCGTCGCTCGTGGGCATCCCTAGAATGCGACTTGCCGTCGACTCTGACAATCCTGATATGCTGTTGGGTGTCCAGAAGAAAAGCGGTAATAGCTCGTTGAGTTTCCTTGTCAAATACACGCGACGTTACAGATTACGGTTAAAAAAACAACCAAAACGAAACGAAAAAATGAAAAAGAAAAGAAAAAAAAAATTAATTATGAAGGACGGACAAAGCATGTTAAATATTCTGCCAGTATTTACAGTTCTCCCACGATAATCTTGTTTAAAACATACTGCTTTCAAGTTGGTGGGGGCGGGGAGGGGAAAGAGGAAAGAGGGGAGTTGGGGTGGGTTGGGGTTTTTTTTTTTGTTGTTTTTGTTTTTTTTTTTTCCTAAGTTTTGCTTTTGTTTTTAAATCTAGGTGAAAGTGCTTTTAAAAAAATTCTTTCCCTATTTACAGGTTTAAAATCAGACCACGTAAATGTTCAGGCTGTTTTACCGAGATCCTGCTGATCTGTGCCAGTGCGCAAGGAAGGAGGGTGACAGTAAACACGAGGTGATTTCTGCACGGTGACGCCGTCGGCTCTGGCTCGCTGGCTCTCCAAAAGGCACCTAAAAGTGCAAAAACAACCACCCCCGGGGACGCCGGCACCCGGACCCGGCCACTCCGCCCTCCTGGGGAGCCACAGGGCAGCTCACCCGCCCATCCATCCATCTGTCCATCCATCCATTCATCCATCCACTCATCCATCCATTCATCCATCCGTCCATCCATCCGTCCGTCCATCCACCCCGGCACAGCTTCGGCATCGGGCGGAAAGTCTTGACTGAGATTGTTGGAAAAGCACCACACGGTTGTCGTTGTCGCTGTTGGTTGGGTTGGGTTGTTTGTTTTTCTTGCGGGAAGAACGGTGATCCGTAGGAAGGAGGGATGGCACCCGGGGAGACAAAAAGCACCGAGCCCCAGCAGCGCCGGCCACCGCGCCGGCGCTGGCAGGGAAGGCGAACCGGCGGGGGCTTTTGGCCAGCCAAGTCTTGGGATTCGCTCTTCCCAGAGCCGATCACACGGAGAAAGTCCCCCGGAGACGGAAAGCACCAGACTTTAGCAACAGTGATGTACAGAGAGCAACACTAGCTATTCACAGTTTGGGCTTGGTTTCTGGTTTGTTTTTTTGTTGTTTTGTTTCGGTTTTCCTGGTTTTGTTTTGTTTTTTCTGGTTTTTGTCCCGTCGGCTCCTTTAGAGGTTCCGCTGCCGACGCCTCCGCTCTCCCCGGGGCCGCCACCAAAGCAGCCCCAAAGTCCGAGCTCGAGCGCAGCGTCCCGGCAGCGATAATCCCCAGCCCGGACGTGTCCTGAGGTCTCCGGCGCCGGGAAAGTGGCCGGTTCGCACCGTCCCGGAGGAGCCGATCCTGCCGGCAGCAAGGAGCCGAGCAGAGACGCGCCGTCCCACTCACCCGCGGGTCTCCGGTTGCTGTGAGAAAGGACCCCTCGAGTTGCAATACGGGTATTTTTAGGTCCTTGGGGGGAAAAAAAAATGCCGTCGGGTGTTCGGCGTGTCTGGCCGACGGGAAAGCACGAGATCCCGCCAGGCCCCCGGCGCTGGAGGGAGCCACCTCTTGCCTTTAAGCTGGTTTAGCTGTTTCAAGTTGGTTTGTGTTTTTTTCGGTTGCGTTTAAGGTGTTGTTTGTTGGTTGGTTCTGTTTCGATGTCGGTTTCTTTTTCGAAGATCGGCTTCGTCGTTGTCATCGGAGTAAAAAATAAAATAAAATAAAATCCAATAAATAGGCATCTTTAAGTGGAATTAAAAACCTCTCCTTCACGAAAGGACGCTAACAAACCTCTCCCTCCGTTCGCGCAGCGCGCGAGGCTAGATTAAAAATCCGCGGAGATATAAATATGAGATCTACCGAAAAGCGTCAAACAGCATCGTTCCTCTTTCTTTCGTTTCTTTTGGTTTTCCTGTTTTGCCGTGTTTCATTTTAAATCCAAGTTTTGCTGCGTTTGCCAACTCCTCGCCAAGCGCGGCTCTCCGACGGCGCGCGCCCGCGCTGGCTCCGCTGTTTCCCAGCACGCGCGTTGGGTTCGCTTTCTGTGGGTTCTTGGGTTGGTTTTGTTGGTGGTGGTGTGTTTTGCTTCGGGTTTTTTTTTTTTTTGTCTATTTTATATGTTTATTTTTTCTCCCCCATGCCCGAGGGGAAAGCACCACGAAGCAACGCCAGGGTCCGGCGCTGCCGAGAGGTTGAGGTAAGATGGGGCCGCGGCGGTTGCCTCCGTCTCAGATCCAGCGGCTGTAGGGGCCCGTCACCTTGGTGTAGGCGTAGGAGGACACAGTGATGGCGGAGTTGGTGGGGATGGCCACCGCCTGCCGCGTGGGGACCGAGTCCCTCCTCTCCTTGCTGGGCGCCTCGGTCGCCAAGGCGCCGCCCCACTTGCGTTTCTTGGCGAAGGCTTTGGCATCCGGCGGGAGACCCAAGCGCGCCGCCTCCTCCTGCCGGGCTCGAGCCCGTTCCGCCAGCTGCTTCATCTTGGCCTCCCACAGCGCCAGGCCGTGGTTGGGCTGGTTCAAGTTCTTGTGTTGGTAGAAGACCAGGGAGATGCGGGTGGGGTGGCAGCGGTTGGGTTTCTTCAGCGGGGTGGTGGCGTGGAGCTCGCGGCGGGCGCACTCGATGAGGATGGAGCCGTGGGCGGGCGCCACGGCCACCCCGCCGATGTTCTCGTCCAGGAAGTTGTGCTCGCTGTCCGACCACTCCTCCTCCTCTTCCTCTTCCTCCTCCTCCTCCTCATCTTCCTCTTCCTTCACCGCCTTCTCTGGCAGATCCTCCTCCAGACCGAAAGGGTCCCACGGCTTCTCCTGGCGGGGTCCTGCCACCCCCTTCTCACCCACCGCCACCTCCCACGGCTTCTCCGGCAGCCCCGGGCTGGGTGCCGGTGTCCTCCGCTCCTCCGCCTTCACTGAGCCCCATGGCTCCTCGGCGAAGCCAGGCAGCCCCGGCAGCGCCGAGTTGAAACCCAGCGGCCCCAGCAGGCTCGGGGTGCCCGTGCCAGCCAGCGCCACCTCCCCCAGCTTGCAGGGGCTCCAGGGTTTCGGCAGCAAGCCCGAGCCGCGTGCCGCCGGCACCACCGCTTCTCCCCCCAGGACGCTGGGCCACTGCTTCTCCGGCGGCGGCAAGCGTGCGGCAGCGTCAAAGGCGCTCGGCTTCTCCCGCCCGCACGAGCCCAGCGCCAGGGAGCTCCAGGAGCTCTCCGCCGTGTTAGTCCTCTCGGGGGAAGACGTGACCCGGGATGCTTTGAAGGGGCTCCACCGCTGCTCCGGCCCCGCGCCGCGCGCCGGGATGGCCGGCAGGGCTAAGCCGGTGCTGGGCACGGCCGCCGCACCGGGAAGGGGCTCGATGGCGGGCGGAGGGTCCTGAGGCTCCTGCTTGATGGGCCGGCTAGTGAAACAGTTCTGTGCAAACGGTGCCTCCTCCGAGCCTGAGCTAGTCCTGTGTGCCCCGGCCACCGCCGCCGCTGCCGCTTTCTGCTGGCTGGCGTAGCGGTTGGCCCGCTCGTAGGTGCGCTGGTGATGGTTTTTGCTCCGGACGCTGTGCGGGATGGGCTCGGGGAAATCGGCGTTCCCGTAGGTGTGGTTGAGGTTCTCCTGCAAGGCTGAGACATCGGGCTTCTTCTCGTAGCCGTTGCTCATCCAGCTGCTCCCGCTCCTCTCGGGTGCCCCGTAATTCAGAAACTGCGAGGGGAACACGTGGTTGCTGGAAAAGCCGTAATACCCGAAGGAGGGAAGCGCGAACTTGGAGTGAAACCCGTTCACGGAAGGCAGATTGGGCTGTGCATAGTAGGAATGGTAAGAGTAAACACTGTTCATGCTGTACGGGTCGGAGGGCCGGCAGCTGCCCAGCACCGAGTAGCTCTCCACCACCGTGTTGCCGTTGTACTTGAAGGCGTTGTAATGGCTCTGCGGCTCCACCTTGATGGAAGGTTTCAGCGGCTGCGGCGGCAGCCCGCTTTTCAACGCCATACCTGCGGGCACAGCACACACACAGCCCCGTGACCCACCGGCTGAGGAAGCCGACGGCGGGGAGCGAGGACCCCCAGAAACTCAGCCAGACTCCAAAATCCCATGGTGATGGGCTCGCTGGCTGAGCGCAGAGAGGTCGGCATCGCCCGGCATCGCTGGCACCGATCCACACCCACGCTCGGGCCCGCGGCGGGAGTTCCCCACCACCCCGCAGCATGGGGACAGCACCCAAGCACCACAGAAATACCAACTGGGTGCTCAACGACGCCAGCCCGAGAAAGCCCCCAGCCGCAGCCCCGTCCCTCACGCACTATCCGGACACCTCAGGGAGGCAGGACCTCGGCTCTGCCCCCGTTACCTGCGTTCTGCTGGAGCGTGGGGAGCTCGAGCGCTTCCTGCTTGATCTTCTCTGGTGTCATCAGCTTCTCTTTCTGCAGCTTCTTCTTCTCCGCGGCAGCTCTCCTCGCTTCCAGCTGCCTCTGCCGGCAGGACTTGGCGGGCTCGGGCAGCTTGCGGACCTCGCGGGGGAAGGATGTGAGCACCTGGATGGCCCCGCTGCCCACCTTGGCGTTTTGGTTCTCCTCACTGCCAAACTCATCCGTGCTGGACATCTTGTAGAGGGGGAGGACGTGCAGTTGTTCATCTTCGGGGATCTTCCCCACCACCCGATTGTCTTCCTTGGTCAGCGTGCAGACCTGGGGGAGCGCAGCGGGCCATCAGCGGGACGCTGCCGGATGTGACCCCCAGGGGACAGGGGTGAAACCTCCTTATTCCCCCATCAACATGAAGCCACAACAGCCTGGCGTCCCCCCAGCCCACACCAGCCCCCAGATGGCATCTCAGAAAACTCCTGCTGGGTTGGGGTCAGACAAATAATAATCCCCTGCACCAGGACAGGGGAGGGGGCACCTGCTGGGAAGGAGCTGCACGGAGAAGGACCTGAGAGTGCTGGGAGTCGAGTTGCCCATGAGCCAGTAATGGGCTCTCGTGGCCAAGAGGCCAGTGGTCTCCTGGGAGGCATGAAGAAGAGTGTGGGCAGCAGGTCGAGGGAAGTTCTCCTGCCCCTCTGCTCTGCCCTGGGCTCCACCTCTGGAGTGTTGGATCCAGTGCTGGATTCTCCAGCTCAAGAGAGACCAGGAGCTACTGGAGAGAGTCCAGCAGAAGCTGGGAAGATGGTGAGGGGCTGGAGCATCTCTGTGCTGGGCACAGGCTGAGAGCCCTGGGGCTGTGCAGCTGGAGAAGAGCAGCCTGAGAGGGGAGCTGAGCAATGCTGAGCAAGAGATAAAGGGCCCCGGGGGGAGAGGATGGGGACAGACTCTGCTCAGTGGTGCCCAGCCACAGGACAAGGGGCACCAAGGGGCACCAACTGGAACCCGGGAGGTTCCATCTGAGCAGAAGGAGCAAGTTCTTTGGTGTGAGGGTGTGGGAGCCTGTGCCAGGCTGCCCAGAGAGGCTGTGGAGTCTCCTTGTCTGGAGAGATTCCCACCCCGGCTGGACCCTGTGCTGCTGGGATCCGGTGAAGAGCAAACGCTCGGTCCCTGTTAGCAGCAAGCTTTCCTCTAGCTGGGGTGGCTTCAGCACCCACAGACCTCGACGCTTTCATTTCATTTCTTGTGCAAACCCCGAGAACCGGCCCCTGGACTCACACAGACATGACAACTGGGGAAACTGGGACCGAGTGGCTCAAAAAGGAGCATCCCAAAACAGTGGGGGGGAGCACCCCAAAAAGCCCCGGTGGCGCCTGCTCACCACCGTGCAGCCGTTGTAGAGGTTATGCTGATCTTTGTGAGCGTGAGCACAGAAGTCCATGCACGCCGTCACCCCCGAGAACGGCCTCCCCTCCTTCAAGCCCAGCCGGCAGTCGATCGCCACGTCCTCGTTGGTAACCTGGAGGAGAAAGGCTCCCGTTAGCTCAAATCTCCTACGTGCCACCACACCATGCCCGTTTTCCACCCACCGACGTGCCCCGAAGGGGACGAGCAGACGGCTGGTACCTGGTTTTGGTAGGCTTGCGGCGCCAGCCTCTTGTAAAGCGGAGCAACCTCGGTGGCCAAGTCCTGAAAGCTCTTCCGGAGCAGCTCCTCCTGAGGTGGGGGAAACGAGAATGATGTCACCTGGGGGTTCTGGCAGCAGGGATGGAATCGGGGGCAGAACCCCCACCCACCACGCAGCACCCAGCCCTTCCCAACGCTTCCACTGCCATGCAAAGCACATGGCTTCAATTCCTGCTGAGATTTTGGCCATTCAACCTCCAGCCTGTTGTGTTTTCGCTTGCTCAGCCCAAGAGCATCTCCCCTGGGGTTTCTAGAGGCACCCCATTCATGCCACCCTGTACTGGTGCCACCCTGTACCGGCAACTGCTGTCACACCAAAAGCCCTTGGGACACCAAGATGAACCTGCCCGGTCTCACCAGGTTGCTTTTCTTTCCCTCATCTCCCTCATCCATCAAAACTCCTGTAAGAAATCCTGCTGCCAGGCTTCTCCTCTGCAAAATTTGGAGCTAGAGGGAAAAGTAGGTGGCAACCCCAGCCCCGCTCTGCCCACATCACCCACCTCTTTGGGATTGTCCCCCACCAGCCTGAACTTGCGAGGAGTTTTGCTCCGGGCGTATTTGCAGCCGTTGAAGTACATGCTCCAAGAGCAGCCGAAGGAGAAGGAAGCGCCGCAGGTGTTGGGGTCCTTGCCTTGGCAGGCGCAGGTCCGGCTGCAGGGGGGACAGCGGCGGAGCCACGTCAGCCGCCGGCGCGGTGACGGCAGCTCCCGGAACAACGCGGGGGGAACGCTGGGGAGCGATCCCTGAGCCCCCTTCCCGCCCCGTCTCCCCGGAGCGGGGCGTCATCACGGTGGGACTTACTCGTCGTTCAAGCCGCAGCGGCGGCTGGTGGGGTTGCCGTACTTGGTGAGGGTGTCGGTGAGCTCCTGGTAGAGCGTGTCGCCCAGCGTGCGGGGGATGCCCTCCCAGGCCAGGATCAGGATGATGATGACGGCGTTCTGGCAGTGGTGGCCGGCCCGGTGCCGCACAAGGCACAGCAGCTTCTCCTCTTGGTTGTGTCTCCGGATCACCTGGAAGAAAACAGAGGGGTCAAGTCAGACCATTCCAACAGCAAACACCTCCTGGGATGAGAAAAACCCCGAAAGTGGGGCCTGGCTGCCTTCTGCAGCCCCCTGTGGGGATGTGGGGGGCAGAGCTGGGGGGCCTCCCACGGCTGTATTCACCCCCATGGGCTTTGGGACGCCAGGGCTGGGGGGATGTGCCCAGCCCAGCATCGGGTGGCATGGACGTGCTGCTCGGCGGGTGCCACGGGTGAGAAGCCCCGTGGAGTTTCCCCGGGGAGGGCCACCACTCTCTCTTCCTCCTTGCCAGCCGCAGATGGAGCACCCTGCCCTGCACGCTGCGCGGAACCTCCTTGGCCCCGGGGAGGCCAGGAGCAGACGGGCAGGATGGGCACAAGAGCCGGGGCACAGGCACTCACCCACTTGGCGATGGGGCAGCCCCGGGAGCTCTTCCCCTCCTTCCCCGTGTAGATGACCTTCTCGATGCGGATGGCCTTGCCCTTCTCGCCGTACCTGCCGGGGGACGGGCATCAGCCCCACTCGCTCCCCGCCACACAGCGGGGGGCTCGTGACCCCGCTCACCCTTGTGGGCCCCTCACGAGCCCCCTCTCACCTTCGTGGGACCCCCACGGGACCCCGCTCACCCCCAGGAGCCCCCGCTCGCCCTCGCAGGGCACCGTTTGCCATCACAGGATCTCACCCACCCCCACAGGACCCCTCACAAGCCCTGGTCCTCCCTCATGGGCTCTTGTTCACCCCCACGAGACTCCACTCACCCGCAGGTGCCCCGGTTTGTCCTGCCAGGGCCCCCACCCCCCCTCACAAGCCCACTCTCAAGGTCTCCCTCACGGGCCCTTCCTCACCCTTAGGGGCCCCTCATGCAGCTCCCCCAGCCCTCAAGGAACCCCCGTTGCCCTCAGAGGCTCCCACTGGCCCTCAGGGGACCCTGCTCTCCTTCACAAGCCCCAGACGACCCTCACAGACCCCAGCTTGCCCTCAGGATGCCCCCAGTCACCCCACGGGACCCCATGGCCCCTGCTTGTCCTCATGGGCCCATCCAGGCCCCCCCTCACCCTCAGGACCCCTAGGGCAGCTCAGGACAGCGCGAGGCTCTTACCGCTCCTCCATGAGCTCCCGGATGGAGGCCACGGTGGGTCCCGAGCCCAGGTGGGTGTAATACGGCCCCTCGTCCTTCTCCACGATTTGCTCTGGGGAGGCAGGAGGGACACACGCACACACACACACATTGGGGGTTTGCACCTCCACCCAGGGCTCCTCCCTGCGAGCACTGGGGAAGGCAAGCTCTGTTTTGGGGGCAGTGTGTGTGGAGGGTGTTACTGGTGGCTGCTCTTCATGTTCTGCTCTGCAAGATGCTTCCGGCACTAAAATGCTGCTGAGGAACCAGGGGCTGGGTGCTCAGACCCATACCTATCGGCACCCATCGCCTCTGGGGACCCAAAAACCTCCCTGAGCAGCCACAGACCCTCTGAGCATCCCAGCAGCAACTGTGGCTCCATAAAACCTCCTCCCCATACCCAGCACTCCCTGCTCCCCACCAGCTCATGCCCCAGGCACCCATCTGGCCCCAGCCACCAGGACCAGTCCAGATGGATGCTGCCAAAACTACCACAGGATGACTCTGGGGCTGAAAACCACTGCTGCCCACTTCTAGGCTTGCCTGGAGGGTTTGGGGATGCTCACAGGATGTTCTGCCCTGTCTGAGCCCATGCAAGGAAGGAGCTGCTGCTGGGGGTAGAGGCTGAAGGGTGCTGGGGCTACAGGACAAGGATGCTCGAGATACAGGAGTAAGATGCTCAGTATGCCCAGGTGGCCAAGAAGGCCACCAGCATCCCGGCCTGCATCAGAAAGAGTGTGGCCAGCAGGACCAGGGAGGTGACTGTCCCGTCACACTGGGAGAAGAATGCTGAGGGGCCGCAGGAGAAGGACACTGGGGGCACAGAGGGATGCTCGAGACAGGGGAGAAGGACGGCGAGGCTGTGGGAGATGGGTGCCGGGGCTACAGCCCTGCCAACAGCACCCCCCTCGCTGCCACAAACCCCTCAGGACGTTCAGGGCGTGGGAAGCGAAGGAGGCTCCGGAAAGATCCCCGGCACACGGGGCAGCTCGAACGCTGCCGGGCTGCTCCGGCCCCTCGGTCCTTCCGTCCCTCCGCTCTGGCTGGCCTGATTTTCATTCCCGTCATGTCTGCCTGGCCGGGAGCCAGGGCGAGGAGAAAGCCAGGCTCAGCTGGGCCGCAGCTGGCCAGACACGGATCAATACGGGGCGCGCGGCGAAGGCTGATTTTATTACAGCCTCTAACGGCGCAGGCACCTAACGAAGCACCGAGTGCCGACTCCTGCTAATTGCTTCGCCTCGAGAAAATGGAGAGAGGTGGCACAGGTGGGGAACCCCCCTCTCCCAGCCCCTAGAACGAAGAAAACCGACCCCGAACGCTTTCCCAGCACCACGCGACGGAACTCGGAGATCAGTCCAAGCGGCTCCTCACGGTGGCTCGGTGTCGTTCAGGCTAATTACCTCTGCCAGTAACGAGCAGATAAATAAATAATCATAAGCCCCGTTAATAAAGCGCAGCTTGAGCTTAGCCCGAGGCCACCTCTCCCAACAGCGCCGGGGCTCGTTTTTCCGGCCGGGTGCCCCAAATCCTCACCCTGCTCCTCCTCCCAGGGGAGAGCAGAGCCAGGGTGTAAATTCTGGGGCGGGGAAGATCCGAGTCCCTGGGCTCGGATGGGGGTGAACTGCGAGGACCGGGTGGGAAATCCCTAACGCTTGCCAGAGAGTCTAATAAAATACCAACACACACCAGAAAAACCCAGGAAAATACAAGAAATCCAAGAGTTTGGTGCTTGCTCAACAGATCCTGGTGGGATCAGCCACGGAGCAACCCAGCATCCTGGAGGGGACAGGCCCGCCCAGCGAGACAAAGTCTGGGTTACTCAAAGCAATCAGCTAATTTGGCTTAAAATAGCAGGAATAACCGGGCAAGTTGGGCTTTCGGTGAGTTTTGGCACCGGGGCAACCATCCTTCTACGAGATTTAGCCGAGCAGTTAAGCAGAGGCAAAAACCAACTGCCTTTTTGGTCTTGCTGCTCTTCCAACCCATGCTGGCACTGCCAGATCGGTGCCAGTGCCACCCCCAGGTGACGCAGCGGTCGCTCGGCAGTCGCCGTCCCGCCACCAAAAGAAGAGGGGAGAAGAGAAAGCACCAAGAGGGTTCCGCACGCCTGGGGTCGTGCTGGGCGAGAGCCACCCCCTCCAAAGAGCAGGGGCTTTACTGGCACCGCCGCATCGCTCTGATGTTTATCCAGGGCTGATCCCACCCTGCAAAGCCACCTCTTGGCAATGCCACCCCTGGGGGGTTCGCCAGCGGCACCCCAGTGAACACCCCCAGCCCCCAGTAACCCCCGACCCCGGCACGGCCGCCGTCTCACCGACGCAGTCGCAGGTGGGGAACTCCGCTTGCGCCCGCTTGGCCGGGGTGTCCAGGAGGCTTTTGGTCGGCGTGTCCAGGTATTTCAGCGGCGACTCCAAAAAGCCGCTCAGGGTCGGCGTCAGCGGCACCTCGTCCTTTGTGGGTGTCCCGTCGGCGTCATCCGCGTCCGGGTTTTGGCTTTCCTCAGAGTAAAAGCACGTGGTCGACACCACGGTGATAGCACCAGAAGACTCGATTTTGATCTGTTTGGGGGAGCGGGCGGTGAAGGGGGGCTCCGAAAGCGGACCCTTCCCCGGTGAGAACGAAAAGCTTTTGGGTCCAGCTTGGGGAGCGCTGCTCGAAGCCGGGGCGACGGCGGCAGCGGCGGTGCTGGGGGGCGGAGGGGGCACTTGCGGGGCTGGCGCCGGCCCCTCCAGCACCTCGGCAGACCCGGGGGCGAGCGGGGCGGGCGTCTCAGGGGGCTGCAGGTTGAAATTCTCCCCGAATTCAGCTTCAAATTGCCGGATGAGCTCTTCCAGCTTGTCATCCACCACGATGGGGGTCGGGGCGGCCGGCGGAGGGGCGGCCGGTGCTTCCTCCGAGCCGGTTGAGCCCGCCGGCGCCGGGTGAATTTGGGGGCCCCCCCCGGGGGCACCCCTTTCCTGAGAGTCGGGAGCCGGGGGGCCGCCGTCGAGGGGGTTCGGCGGCGGCCGGGGGCGTGTGGCGGGCTGGGGTAGTGCAAGCGGCTGGAGCGGGAAGGCAGCCGGCAGCGGCGGTTCGGTTTGCGTCTCTTCGGCGGGGGGCTCGGCGGGCGCCCGAAACCCCTCCAGGCTGATCTGCCAGAGGGGCAGGAAGAGCGGCTGCGAATCCTTCTGCTTCGCCTTCTTGATCTGCACTTGCTTGCGGAGTGGTTTGGCCAGGGGGGGCTTTTCGGGCGGCATTTTCTTCTTCTTCTCTTTGGGCTGCTTTTCGAAAGGCTTGGGGGGCACGGCCGGGGCACTGGGAGCCCACCAACCGCTCGACCGATCCGGGGGTGCTGCTGCTGCTGTCGCCGTCGCCGCCAGGTTTTGCTCAAGGAAGAGACTGCGCTTGTGGTGGAGATGCTGCTGCAGGACCAGCTGCGTCTTCTTGTGTAGGTCGGGCTCCGGCGGTGCCAGCGGCACGCGGGGGCTGCTCGGCGCTTCCTTGCAGGGTGCTCGTTCGGGGGGCTCCATTTTCGGCGTCATCGCTTTGCCGGCCGTCGCTTTGGGTCTCTTGAAAGCTGCCTTGATGTAGTCGTCGGCGTTGCCCAGGAGCTGCTCCAGCTCCGCCATGGGGTCTCCGGCTCCCGCCGCCGCCCCCTCAGCCTCCAGCCCCCATGTCGCTGCGAAGCCCCCCTGGGGAGGTGCCGCACCAAAAAATGGCTCCGGTGCCGCTCCTGGCTCTGGGGGATAACGGGGCTCGTCCCCTCGCTGCCACGCGGCTCCCGGCGGGGCGAGGGGGCCGGGGCCGAAGGGAGTGGCTGGGGGCGGCGGAGGGGGCGGCGGGGGGGGCTGGCCGTCGCTGGCAGGCTGGGGGAGAGCGGCCGAGAGCTGGGTCAGGGCTTCGATGGCTATGGCGGTCTGCAGGCTGATGTTCTTCTCCTTGGCGATGGTCAACGCGCTCTGGGAAAAGGGGAGGCCGTCGGGTGGGCTCGGCTCGGCGGCCTCAGGCACCGGCTGGGGGTCAATAGCACCTTCCTGGGGGGGTGGCGGGGGGTTGGTGGCGGCTGCGTGGGGCCGCGGTGACGCCGGATCTTCTCCCAGAGCCGTCTTGATCTTCTGCTCAAGCCATTCCAGGTAGTCAGGGCACTCGGGGCCGTCACAATTGCAGTTGGGGGGCTTCACGCCGTGCTTGGCCAAAGCCAGGGCAGCCTTGAGGGCGTGCAGGTTGTCCCCCCGCGGCACGCCATCCGCCGCCCCCAGCCCGCCCCGGCTCATCTCCGAGTCGAACTTCTCATACAGCTGCGATGGCGAACCCGGGGGCGGGAGCCGGTAGGAGGACACGGCTTCGGCCACCGCCGAGAAGGCCACCAGGTTCCTGACGTCTTCCAAGTGGGCTTTACCGGCAGCGGGTGGCTGGCCCGGCGACCAGCCGCTCGGCTCCATCAGTGCGGTGCCCCCCGCCTCCGGCCGGTCCCCATTCACCAGGCTGAGCCCGCTGCCCTCGTTCAGCCGCCTTTCTTCGACATAATTAATTGGCCCTTCTTCCATTTGGCTTCTTCTGGGTCCATCAACCGGGTCGCCCGCCGAACCTGTCTGCGAGGAGGAAGAAAGGAGAGCCGTGAGCATCCCGTGCCACCACCCAGGGGCCATCACCCCCCCCCCGCTGTTTTCTCCCTCTTGGTTTTTTTTGTACTCCCCCTTTCCCCATCTCTTCTTCTGACCCAGGTGATGAAGACGCAGATGAGCCGCACGGAGGAACAACCATCGATGACAAAACCACACGGGTTTTGCCCGGCTGCGTGAGGAGCGCAGCGGCTCGGCTGGGAAGGGGGCTGGTTTCTGCCGCGCCACCCACGTCCCCACCCCGACACCCGCTTTCGAAATTGCTCACGGGACAGCTCGGGATTTCCATCACCCACCAAGGGCGGGACGCACCGGGGTGGGACTGGGAAGGTGTCCTCGGCTCTGCTGACATGGTTTGCACGAGTGAAGGAAGCAGCACGGGGAGAAAGGGGGGGGGGGGGGGCTGTTTTGGCCCCGTGCCCAATGCCGAGAGCAGCCTTCCTTCGCCAGGGGCCGCGGCACGGCA
This sequence comes from Todiramphus chloris collaris, assembly GCA_025345505.1. Classification (NCBI taxonomy): domain Eukaryota; kingdom Metazoa; phylum Chordata; class Aves; order Coraciiformes; family Alcedinidae; genus Todiramphus; species Todiramphus chloris. The sequence continues at coordinate 651,462 of JANVCC010000267.1, read as the reverse complement.
GGAAGCTGCCGAGTTGGCTACGCCGGTGCCAGGGGCGGTGCGGGGGACGCTTTCACCTCGAATAACCCGGCGTCTGTATCAACACGGCTGGCCGGGGCCCCCGGCAACGCTGAGCTACGGCACCAGCGTCCAAACAACCAGCCGCGTGCCAGGAAGAGACCAAAACTATTAGAGCCAACCGCGCCGGTGCGAGGTGGCGGCACCCGGAGAGCCGCTCGCCCCGGCATCTGGGGTCACGCGCCCCAGTTAAGACCCTCCAAGGGGTTTTGCCAAGGATGGGGGAGGTTCTTTCCAGCCTCTGTGGCTCTTCCCCGCTCAGCACAGGCCCCGGCAGCGGGGCGCGGGGTGCCGTGCTGGTAGGCTGCCGAGAGCTGTCACGCCGTTTCCTGAAAGCTAAAAATACAACAAAGTTCACTAGAAAAAAAATACGAGAAAGGAACTAAAGGCTGCGGGCAGAGCTTCCCGCCTCTGGACAGTGCCAGGACTGGCTTGTGGGAAGGATCCACAGCCCAGAGCGGCCAGCAGACCCCTGAAACGGCTCTGCGTTCAAGCGAGCGGTGGGTGCCTGGCCCTTGCGATGGAGCTGCGCTTAACCCTTCAGCCCCCAGCCCCGCGGCTGTGGCACCAGCGACCCGGGGGGCGTGAGGGTGAGCAAAGCCAACGCTTGAGCACGGCTGGCTCCTTCGGCCGGGACAAGCACGCTGCTGACTGCAGCGAAACCCAGAAGGAGCTACTCCCAGCATGATTCTATCCCCAGGATCTCCCCTTCCCCGGGGTGAAAACTCTCCTAGTGCAAATCACCGACGGCCCCGCACCGGCGCAGGGCTCACCCCGGTGCTGCCGCAGCTCCATCGGGGTCCTGCCTTTGGTCTCTTTGCAGCAGCCCCAGAGCCAAGTGACGGAGCCGTGAGCAACGGGACTGACCCATCAGGTCTGGGGAGCCAGCGCTTCGCTGACCCGGTTTGTGCCGCGCGCCCCGGCAGGACCGGGACAACACGCCGCCTCCGCAGCCCAAGGAAGAAACAGCCTCGCCCTCCTTCCTACGCCCTCACCTTCCTCCTAACTCCTCCTCCTCCTTCCCCTCCTCCCTGGCCAAAAGGGTTTTTCCCTTTGGGGTGGCAGGGAGGAAAACGCCCTGAGCCCCCTCCAAGTCTTCAGAGGGGACACACTCACGCCCCGAAGCATCGCCAGCATCCCGGCGCTGATGCCAGCCCAGAGAAACGATGACAAACCTGTTCTGCCCTGGGTGGGGAGCAGATGCCAGCCCCGAGGGTCTACCCCCAGGAGAGGGCTGGGGGGAACCTGCTGGGTAAGGGCAGGGGAAGCCCTAAAATCCAGCTGCCAGACCAGGGTGGCACCTTGGGCTGCTCCATCCCATAAACTGGGTTAGCAGCCCAGGCTGGGGACACGGGAGAATAGCTGACCCTGCACACTCATCCCCTGCTGCTCCTAAAGGGTTAACCCAAAAGCCACGACCTTCCCCGAGTCAGGGAGGAGAAATAAACAAATGTATAAAATATAATTATTTTTTCCCTGTCTCTCTCATCCAGTTCCTTTTGTTCCCAGGGCTGGGAGGTGGGAGACCCCCTGCAGCTTCTCCCCCAGAATCCATCCCCCCCCCCCATCCCGACCCCTCCTGCAGCACCCGCAGAAGTGCCCCCCCCCGCACCACCCTGGGCACCCATCTGCCCTGTTTTCCCACACAAAAAAAAGGGCTGCCCACCCCAGCCTCCTCCCGTTCACCTTGGGGAAGAAGAAAACTGGGGCAGGGGGGGAAGGAAATAAAGGAAAATAAAGAGAAAAGCAAGCGCTTCGGTTCGGGTTGGCTCAGCCGCTCGGCTCCTAATGGTCCCTTCTGCATCCCCCGGGTGCTATCAAAGGGGAGGAAAATCTCCCTGAGGATGAAAACATTTATTTTTGTAACCTGTTTTTCCTCTTTTTTCTTTTTTTTTTTTTTTTTTTTTTATTATTTTTCCCCTGGTTTAAATGCCTTCAGAGAAGGGAAATTTAAAAAAAAAATAACAAAAAAAGCCCATATCCAGCACACACGGCGAGGCTGGCTTGGCGAGGCTCCAGCCTGGGCTGCGCTCCCTGGGAATAGTCCGGAGCTGTTCATGAGCCAGGCAGAGCCGGGGGAGCCCCGGGCGGGGGCACGGTGCCCGATCCGGGTACGGCTCTGGCCGGGCAGCACTTACTGGTGCGGGGCGGGAGGCGAAGCCGGAGACGCCGAGGAGGACGACGGTGGTGGGACCGTCCGGAGGAAAGACCAAAATGAGTTATTGGAGCCTCATCGTCCGCGGCCCTCCCCGCCCCCTGCCAAACCATCTGCAGGAGCCATTGGCCCCAGCGCCGCGCGCACGTACGGACGGACAGACGGACGCTGGAGGCCCCTGGGCCCCGAAAGGGGCTCTCGACGCCCCATATGGCGGGGGGCGCGGCGGGGACGGGGGGTCCCTGGCGAGGAGGGACAGGCACGGGTACGGCGGGGAACGGCAATCCCGACAGCGGCGGCCCTGTAGATCCCGCTGCCCTATAGATCCTGCTGCCCTATAGATCCCGCTGCCCTATAGATCCTGCTGCCCTACAGATCCTGCTGCCCTACAGATCCCGCTGCCCTACAGATCCCGCTGCCCTACAGATCCTGCTGCCCTACAGATCCTGCTGCCCTATAGATCCCGCTGCCCTACAGATCCCGCTGCCCTATAGATCCTGCTGCCCTACAGA
>JANVCC010000267.1:538437-625101 GCA_025345505.1 Todiramphus chloris collaris | reverse complement strand
GGGGTGGGGGCACCGACACAGGGTGGGGGCACCAACACGGGGCTGGGGGCACTGGCACAGGGGTGGGGTCCCTAACCTAGGGCTGAGGCCATTGGCGCTGGGTTGGAGGCAACAGCCAGGGGTTGGGGACCACAACGTGGGGCTGGGTGCATTGTCACGGGTGGGAGCATCACTGTGACACTGGGGGCACCGACAGGGGTTCACGGGCACCAGCAGGGGGTCAGTGGCATCACTGTGGGGTTTGTGGCACCAACATGACATTGAAGGCACCAGTGTGGCACCGAGGGCACCAACGGGGTCACGAACACCGACACGGGCTTGGGGACATCCAGGCAGAGTCAAGGGCATCAGCACGACATCAGGGGCGCCAGTTTGGGGTCAGGGTCACCAAGGGAGGTCAGGGTCTTCCCCGGCCTCCCCCCCGTTACCCCCAGCCCCACTCCCCCCCCCCCCCCCCCCCCCCCAGCGACCCCAAGCTCCCAGAAAAGGGGCAGAACCTGGAGAAAAGGCTTTAATGTGCAGTGGGCAGTGGGGAGGAGCAGAGGGGACCGAGGAGGAGCAGGGCCCCCCAGCAGAGGCCGGGGAGGCCACTGCAGGGTGGGGAGGGGGCTTAGAAGCATTTTCGGTGGACGATGGAAGGTCCGGCCTCGTCGTACTCGGGTTTGCTGATCCACATCTGCTGGAAGGTGGAGAGGGACGCCAGGATGGAGCCGCCGATCCACACCGAGTACTTCCGCTCCGGTGGGGCGATGATCTGCCGAGACACGAGCCGTTGGGACGCGCGCCTTGACCCAGCCCCCCACCCAAAAACTGCACCAGGAGAGGATTGGGGTCGTGGGTGGCCATGGTTTGCCCCCCCCCCCACCTACTTTGATCTTCATGGTGCTGGGAGCCAGCGCCGTGATTTCCTTCTGCATGCGGTCAGCGATGCCGGGGTACATGGTGGTGCCGCCGGACAGCACGTTGTTGGCGTAGAGGTCCTTGCGGATGTCGATGTCGCACTTCATGATGGAGTTGTAGGTTGTCTCGTGGATGCCGGCTGACTCCATGCCTGGGGAGGGAGGCGGCTCTCAGCACCCTGACCCCCACCCACGCCTCCCTCCAGCTTCCCAAAAGGGCCGAAGGGTCACCGCATGGGTCTGTTCCCCCATGTGAGGTGCCAAGTGCTTGGGTAGAGCCCCAAAACACCGCTGTGGGGTACCCATGGGAGCTGGTTTCCCACTGGTGGGGTGGTGGGGATGGGGGGCAACCACCTATCGACAGCCAGGACAACCGGGGTGGCTCACCGATGAAGGAGGGTTGGAAAAGGGTCTCGGGGCAGCGGAAACGCTCATTCCCGATGGTGATGACCTGCCCGTCAGGGAGCTCGTAGCTCTTCTCCAGCGAGGAGGAGGAGGCGGCTGTGGCCATCTCATTCTCAAAGTCGAGGGCCACGTAGCAGAGCTTCTCCTTGATGTCGCGCACGATTTCCCGCTCGGCTGCAGGAGACGGTGGTGAACAGGCTCAACTGGGTGCCATGGCAGCCCCGTGGGGTCCCCCGTCACCCTCTATCCCCCTCCCTGGCCCCGTGGGGTCCCCCGTCACCCTGTGTCCCCCTCCCTGGCCCCGTACCGGTGGTGACGAAGGAGTAGCCCCTCTCAGTGAGGATCTTCATGAGGTAGTCGGTGAGGTCGCGGCCGGCCAAGTCAAGACGCATGATGGCGTGGGGCAGAGCGTAGCCCTCGTAGATGGGCACGTTGTGGGTGACACCGTCCCCGGAGTCAAGGACAATGCCTGGGAAGGTGGGGGAGGGAAGGTGAGGGATGGGGCTTGAAGCCGACTCGGTCCTTTCCCCACCGCGAACGGTCCCCGGGTGGCAGGAGCCGCGTGTGTCCTACTCACCGGTCGTGCGGCCAGAGGCGTAGAGGGAGAGGACGGCTTGGATGGCGACGTACATGGCGGGGACGTTAAAGGTTTCAAACATGATCTGGGAGGGAGGGCGAGAGGGGCAAAGGGTGAGGGCAGAGCACAGGGGGCCCCAGTGACGTCCCACCGTGACCCAGGGGGGTAGGGATGGAAAAACAGGTGGATTGCTGGCATTTCACGGAAAAAATTGTGCTGCGGCACGGCCACGTGGGGCAACGCGTGGCACCGATTGACGCGTGGATCACGGCATTGCGCTGGAAGCCACGCGGGTCAAGGGGTCGCAGGGAAACACGGGAGTCACCGCGTGGAAAATCCCGCGGGTCTGTGAAAAACCGGGGAGTCCAAAGCTGTGGGCCCCCCTGAGCACGTCACCAAAAGGTCTACTCGCATGAGAACACCGAGCTTCACCCCACCACCCCCTCCACCCCACACCAGCCCCTCGCTAAGCCCCCGGGTACCACCCCCAGCCCTTCCGGTGGTTTCAGAGGGTCTGTCCCCATCCCCCTGGGGTCCCGCAGCGCCATAAGGGTCACCTGGGTCATCTTCTCCCGGTTGGCCTTGGGGTTGAGGGGTGCCTCGGTGAGCAGGGTCGGGTGCTCCTCGGGGGCCACGCGCAGCTCGTTGTAGAAGGAGTGGTGCCAGATCTAGGGCAGGCAGAGGAGAATTGGGGTCTTTGCCCAAAGCGGAGCCGGGGCCGGCACCCATTCCCCATACTGGGAGGATCTCACCTTCTCCATGTCATCCCAGTTGGTGATGATGCCGTGCTCGATGGGGTACTTGAGCGTGAGGATCCCCCTTTTGCTCTGCGCCTCGTCGCCCACGTAGCTGTCCTTCTGCCCCATGCCTACCATGACACCCTAACGCCGGGCAGAGGGACGGCCTCGTTAACCTCCTTTGGCTGATGAGGGCGGGGTGGGGGTGGGCTGGGGGTGCCGCTGGGTACCCACCTGGTGCCGGGGCCGCCCCACGATGGAGGGGAAGACGGCGCGAGGGGCATCGTCGCCGGCAAAACCGGCTTTGCAGAGGCCGGAGCCGTTGTCGCAGACCAGGGCGGTGGTTTCCTCCTCACACATGGTGGGGCCGGGAGCGGTTGGAGTTCAGGGGGACCTGGGGGAAAAGCTGGGGTGAGGGGGGAGAAACAGCGTTAAAAGGGGACAGGGTCACCTCGTCCAGCCTTGGGTGGCAGAAGAGTTGGAGTCCTTGGGGACGCGCGGCCCCCAGAATCCTCCGTGGGCTGTGCCAAGGGGCAGTCGCCGGGTCTGGCCCCAGAGCGGCGATGCCGGGAGTGGGGTGATGCTCGTCCCCAGCGGGTGCTGCTCCACGCTGATGCTGCTTCTCCATCCAGTGCCAGACGGTGTCCCAAAGCGGGTGCCAAAGCCTCCTGCCCACGCTCGCTGGCAGCGGTGACCCCGGGGAGCTCCAGTGTCCCCATCCCCAGCTGGTGCCCCCCCGGAGTGGGCAGGGGGAGGGCAGGCGATGCCCTCTGCTCCGGTCCTGTCTCGGCACCCCTGTGCCACTCTGCCCTCACATCCTTTCCCAAAAATGGGAAAAAAAAAAATAGCCTTTCCCAGCTGGGGCCTCCCTCCACCAGTGGATGCGCTCCCAGATTTGCCGAAAACCTCACAGGAGCCCAAACGGAAAAAAAAGCCAAACAAAATCGTGTGGATTTCTGGATTTTTGGAAGGGCACGACCCGCTCTGGCCGCAGCCCAGCTCTCGCCGCCTCCGCAGAAGCCCCCGGCTGTGGGGTCGTGCGGGGCTTGGCTCCCCGCCCCCCCACCTCACGCCGTGCAAACCCGGTTGGGGGCACCCCGTAAGCACTGGGACACCCAGAAACAACACCCCCTCCCCCCCATCTGTCCTCCTTCCCGCTCTCCTGGAGGCAGGAGGGGAAGCAGCGCTGGGCAGTACTCACCGTGGAGGCGAGAGCTCCTTTCCTCTGGGACCGAGTCCCGATGTGCCTTTGGTATAAATACCAGCGAGCCCGTGAAACCTCAGAGGCGGATCCTCTCTAAACAAAGACCCTAAATAGGCTAAGTGATGGTGTGTTGGCCATATGGCCATATAAGGTGTTTTATTTCATTAAATTGACCTTGGACTGATGGTAGGAACCAGCACAGTTAATTATTGTAAGAAAAATGTATGCGGGGATGCTTGGGAGGCAACATCCCATTTGTGAGTCCGTTCCTTTTATGCTCCGCTCCGATAAACAAGTGAGACACAAATCCTTATAAGTGACGGTCTCGGCAACAAGGAAGTGGAAGCATCTCCAGAGCGTGGAGAAACCCCACCCGGGGTGGAGGTGGGTGTTGGGGCTCTGCCGGGGGGGACACCCCAGAGCCAGGGTGGGAATTTGGCATCGCTGGGACACTGGAAATGCACTGGGTTGGTGCAGCGCTTCCTCCCGGCCTCGGTTGCCTCGTGTCCCCGGCATCTGGCACCTTTGGGTTGTCTGTCCCTAGGGTTTTCTCTCTCTGCCCCCATTTTTGGGCTGCTGGTGCCCCAAAGCCCCTCAATCCCCAAACCCTCAGCTCAAGCAGGGCTGGGACTGGTGTGTCCAAAGCCCAGCCCTGTGTCACGGGTGTCCCCAGCTCTCAGCCCCTCTCCGGGAGGATTTTGGAGGCAGGATGAACCCAGAGCCCCCAAGGGGTGATGTGGGTGCTGTCCCCTGGCCCTCCTGCCCGGTCGCAGCCTGGGGGGCTGGAGCCACCTCAGCCCTGCAGATGCAGCCTTGGCAGGCGGCGAGCAGGGCCCGTGGCCCTCGCAAAGGCCAACCAGCGGCTGCCAAACTCCTGGCTGCCTTTTTAAGGGCAACGGTCCATCACCAGGGACTCTCTCCCCAGCACCCAGGGCAGGAGGGAGGCAGGAGAGACACCCCAGAGCCACCACCCAGAGCTACAGGGGTTCTGATTGCGGATGGGGAAACAGGCACGGGGTGCCTGGGCTGCCTCCTTTGTGGATTCCTGAGCTGTGCTCAGAGCTGGGACACCAAGGCACTGGTGCAGCAAAAACGACCAAGAGCTACAGGGTGCCACCGTGACTGGAAGGGACCCAAGACTCCTGGTGTGTGTCCCCCATCCCTGGAGGGAGGGAGCGGGCTCTGAGCTGTCACCTACGGGGCAGGACAGGGACACAGCGTCTCCCCAGCACGACCAGCCCCCTCGCACCTCCACACACATCCTCCATGGGTGGTTCTGTCCCGGTTACCCCCGCTTCCGCCAGGGAAACCTCAGCACACAGGAGCTGGGTTTGTCCCCTGGGTCCCCTGGCTGGGCACTTGTCGGTGTCCCCGCTGCACACCCCGAGGACCTGCGGCCGCCTCGCATCCCAGCCCGGTTCCCTTTGGTCCGCTGCCAACCATGAGGTCACCGAGGCAAAAGGTTGCCATATATGACATGCTGCAAAAAAACCACAACACGACCAAACTTTAGAAATTAACCCCAAACCCAGCAAGGAGCGGGGAGGGGGTGGGAATACGGAGTCGGCCGGAGGCAGCAGCGCGAGCTGGTGATGCGAGAGCCCCACGCGCAGCGAGCGTGGCCGTGCTGGACGGGCTGCATGGGGCAGGGGTGGGGGGAACCATGCCCAGAGCCACGGAGCCACCCCCTCGACGCTGGGGTATCAACCCCAGACCCTGCCCTGCAGCCCCGAGTCGCATCCCTTCTCCAAAGCGGACGGACAGATCGTCTCCAAGCTCCCCACGGATCCCCACACTTCCCCGACCCCACTGCACCACGGCCAGCCCAGTTTGGGCACCTCGGCAAGGCCAGTTTGAAACTGGGACCGTGGCGGCAAAAGCCCGGGGCCGGAGCTTTAGGCGCGCAGCCTAAAAAGGCAAGGTTTGGCCGCTGCAGCCAATCCCGCCCGCGGCGATGCCCGGCCCGGGGAGGTGGCCGCCGGCCCCGGGATGCTCGCAGGAACGCCCGGCATCCCGCGGCACGGGCTGCGCCGGGGGCGGGGTGGGGAGCGGGCAAACCCAGCTCGGCCGTGGGATTTCAAACCTCCTGGAAGGGTAACAACGCCCGCTCCGCAAACCTCAGGGGCTGCCGCCAAGGGTGGGCAAACCGGCGAGAGCTCGGGCAGGGATTCGGGTCTGTTCCCACCCCCAGGCAGAGAAAAGCAGCATCGCCCCTCACCTGCAGGACCTCCCCCCCAGACAGGCGACCCCGCTGTAACAGAGAATAACCCATTCCTGCAAAACGTGGGTCCTGTTCGGCTTTAGCTCCTGCCAAATCCACCCCTTGTTTGGAGGTGTTTGGAGATGCAGCCCCAGCTGGCACAGCTGGATGGCCGGGGTGGGTTAGTGGGACACCGTGGGTAGCACCAGGATCTCAGCATCCAGCCCCATGCACAAACGGGTGGCTCAGTGGCTTTGAAGTGAAAAAATGTGATTAAAAAGCCACCAGCCCGGAGAGCGGTGCCGGGTGCGAGGCAGCAGCTGCCTGCTGATGTGAGAAACGCAGCCCCCTGCGCACGGCCACGTCGTGAGGTACTGGAAACATTCTCCACCAGGGTTTATTGGTCACTGGGATGGCATCTGACCAAAGCAGTGATTGCCACCAGCTCCTCTCCCCAGCTGGTGCTTGCTGCTGGGGTCAGCTCAGACCTGACACCTTCAGGGGTGGGGAGCCGACATCAATTCATCGAGATAAATCGGTTGTGATAAATTAATTGTGGTATTTGCCAACAATCGGAAGGATCGCTGCTGGGCAAGACAGGCTTTCACCCCTCGTGTCCCCTTGCACTGCTCCGGGGGAAGGCAGCGGGGTGAAGATTCCTCCGTTCTGCGCAGAGCTGGGGGAGGAACATCCCCCAGGGAGGCTGCAAAACCCTCACTCCCCAGCATGGTTTAAAGAGCTGAGGCCTGAGAGCTCCCACAGACACCTTGAGGTCCCCTCGTTTCCCTCCTGCTGCCAGGGGCAGCCTCTTTCCAAAGCCAGCTGGTGCACATACACACCCTCTAAATAATCAGACACAAACAATTGGTTTCGTTGGAAGAGACCTTTAAGATCACGGATTCCAACCATCCCCCCAGGACCATTCCCTCAGCACCACATCTCCAGGGATCACGGGGACTCCACTCCTGCCCTGGGCAGCCTGGGACAGCCCTGGAGGGGAAGAAATTGTTCCTCAGCTCCAACCAAACCTGCCCGGGGGCATCTTGAGGCCCGTTCCTCTTGTGCTGCCCCTTGTTCCTTGGGAGCAGAGCCCGACCCCCCTGTCTCCAGCCTCCTGTCAGGAGCTGTCAGAGCCAGAAGCTCTCCCCTCAGCCTCCTCCTCTCCAGGCTGAACAACCTCAGGTTCCTCAGCTGCTCCCCAGCTTCCTGCTCCAGCCCCTTCCCCAGCTCTGTCGCCCTTCAACCAAATCCCTCCCCGCTCGCAGCCGCACCCGACCCCTCCAACCCACTCAGCTCAAAGAAAACAAGTGGCAAACAAAACCCCACCAAGATAATTCAACCCGTCTGTTAACATCGTACACCAAAGAACTCCCTGCATAGCGGGACAAGGAGAGGACACCCAGAACACGTGTGTGCACCCAGAACACGTGTGTGCGCACGCAAGCCCGGGCAGGGGCTCCAGCCTCCCCCGGGCCATGTGCTGCTCAGCAGGGCACCCTGGCACCGGACCTGCAGAGCCCGCCAGGGCCCAGGTGCCCTCCACCTTGCAGTTCTGCCTCTTCCCTGGCGATGCTGGCCGGGGGGGAGGCTCCACACGGGGAAGGAAAATCACTGCTTGGGTGCACCAGGCCCTCCGGGGAGGGGCTGAGAGCCGGGGGCACCCGTGAGGCAGGGCTGGGCTTTGGACACACCAGTCCTGGCCCTGCTCGAGCTGAGGGTCTGGGGGGTGAGGGGCTCTGGGGCACCAGCAGCCCAAAAATGGGGGCAGAGAGAGAAAACCCCAGGGACAGACATCCCCAAAGTGCGTGATGCCAGGGACATGGGGCAGAAGCCGGGAGGGAGGCTGGTGTCACAGCTGATGTCACAGCTTCGAGAAGTGCGAGGCGATCGGACGGGGGGATCTTTGGGGATGGAAGTGGCAGAAAGTGCTGGAGTCCCGGCTCAGAGAGGCGATGGCAGCTGAGATACCAACCACCACCTTCACAGGGACGCTGGCACCCAGCCGAAGCTGAGCCCTTGCCGGGCAGCCCGAGGGCTGGAGCGAATCCCCCACCCCAGAGCAGGGGTAGAGCGAGCGGCCGCCCCTCGCCACTCCTGCAAGGGAGCAGCTTGAGCACAGCAGCGCTGCATCCAGGCACCTTCTCCCCTGAATTGCTGAATGAAGGGCTCCCAAAGGAGGCTGGGCCCCTCTGTACCTCCCCTGGCAAAGACCTGAGTACCAGGAAGCAGGACTTACTCCGGCTCAGCAGCGAGAAGCTCTCGCGTGGGGCGAGAGGAGTTAGGAAGGTTTAATTTTAAACTAAATCCAAGACTGATCTGCTCCCGCCAGCTGCCCCGAGACCACAGCAACCCAGAGAGAGAGGCAAAACAGAGCATGAGCCAACCGGGGCATGTCCCACTTTGGAAAGCACTTGAAGAGGTTTCCACACCTCACAGTTGCAGCAAATTGTGGGGGGGGGCCCCCCAAGAAGCTGTTCAAAGCCGTAGATTAGAGTATTGAACAACTGCTTCAGTGTCAGCTTTTGGCTCTGAATTGCCAGTCAGCTTTTCCCCACACCCTGAACCTCAGCATCGCTGCGCCAGCCCGAGGCCAGGCACCGAGGTTTCACGTGCCCCCGCTGAGGTCAGGGCTCCGATTTCTCCGTGATCACTTGGGGAGGAAGGGGAAGGGTCGCTACACGGTAGAAACCATCTGCTACAGGAGGACAAACCAAATAAAATAGCCCGGGCCTAGAAGGAAGGTAGATGGTTTTCTGTAAACGGTGAAGGGAAGCAGCCTATCGGAGATCCATCAGGACCACGTCTCTCTCGACTACGGACACGTGATTGCAGGTCTGGAAGAGGGGAAAAGAAAGAGAAAAGGTTATTCAGATGCTCCCACAGCTCAGACCGGTCTCCTCTTCCTCCTGACACAACCTGCACCCAGCATCCCTTGCAGAACAGCCCCCCAGGGCCAGGAACTGATGCCCTGCCCCGTGCCACAGAGACCACGATATAAATCTCCCTCTATCAAAGCCTCTGCTGCTGCCTTGCCCTGTTTCCACAGAGAAGCTCTCCACCTCGCACCTCCAGCTCGTGCTAACGGGTCACTGAGCTCCTGCACCTCAGCTCTAGGAAGGGAGAAGCCCCTGCTGACCCTCGCGCCCCGGGGCACGGGCAAACTCCACCCACGTGCCCCACATGCCGACCGAGGGCCCTGCAGCCCCTGCCACCTTGCGGGGTGACTTACGGTGAAGAGAGGGGGGTCTTTGGCGTGCGGGTGGAATCCCTTCTGCCGGCAGGAAGAGATCTCCTGCAGGCCATGCTCCGTCAGCTTGAAAAACCCCGTCCTGGAATGAAGACACAGAAGCTCTGGGTAGCTCAGGCTTCTGCAAGCAGCAGGATCTTCTGTGTCTGCAGGAGCACTCTGGCGTGCTCATCGTGAGTGAGTGGAGCTAGATCTGTGCTGTGGGACACTCCCCAGCCCTGCGCCTGCAGACACATCTCCTTTCCTGGGTGGGCAACCAGGGCCCAGATATGAGTCCCCTGAACTACCTCAGAGGAGCTGTCAACTCTCACCTACTTTCATTGTGTGACTTGACATTTTATACCCACCTAGAATCTGACAGAGGAAGGGTTGTGGCAAACAGCCCTTTGATAGCTTCTGAAGAAGTTGGACCTCACTGAATGGCAGGGGTGGGAAGGGCCCTCTGGGGATGCCCTGGTGCCACCCCCTGCTCCATCCAGCAGGGGCACCCAGAGCAGGGGCCCAGCAGCGCAGGGTCCAGCCGGGGTGGGAATCTCTCCAGACAAGAAGACTCCACAGCCTCTCTGGGCAGCCTGGCACAGGCTCCCACACCCTCACACCAAACAACTTTCTCCTGCTCAGATGGAACCTCCTGGGTTCCAGTCTGTGCCAGCTGCCCCTTGTCCCATCGCTGGGCAGCACAGGCAGCAGGAAAGGCCTTCTCTCCCCCACACCCGTACTCACTCCTGGAACTTGGGAGAACACACAATCGCGATGGACTCGGGCAGCATCAGCTGGTAGGAGCAATGCGTGTGCAGGTCGACGCTGGAGAGGAAGGCTGTCTGCGTGGGGTGAGTCTGGAACACAGGGGGACAGGAAAGACAGCAGGTTACAGCAGCGCTGCAGAACGAGTCCTGAGGGGCCACATCTGCCAAGGGAAGAGCCACAGCTCCTCGGAGGGCACAGAGGATGTGCTTGCACACTCAAGAGGGGGTTTGGACTGTCTCAAAACATCCGTTCCTCTTTTCCATTTGGAGTAAGCAGAGGAGGAGCTCTACTTTTCTGGCCATATCCTATGCAAAGTCACACTTCCAGGCACCACGCTGTCCTTGCCTTCACACGTGCCTCCCCGCAGGGCGCTTCACGCAGCACCACCAGGCACCTACCCCGCTGCCGAGGCACTTGGAGATACCACATTGTGCCAAGATGGTCAAGGGTTGTACAATCTATGATTATTGTGTGATTATCTGTGCTTGGGGCCATCCCAAGAACAATTCCAGGCTGGGGATACATTTTAGCAGGGCCTGCTGGGACAAGATAAGGGGTGGTGATTTTAAACTGAAAGAAGGAGGCTGGAGAGAAGGGAGAATTATTGATGCTGAGAGTGGTGAGAGCCTGGCCCAGGCTGCCCAGAGAGGTGGTGGCTGCCCCATCCCTGGCACCATTGCAGGGGAGGTTGCCCGGGGCTCTGAGCACCCTGCTCTAGCTGCAGATGGCCCTGTCCCTGCAGGGCACTGGGGCCATACAGATGAGCTTTAAGGTCCCTTCCCACCCAAACCATCCTCTGATCACAGACAACCACCACCTCACCCGACTCCAGCTGACAGCTAGACTCCACAGCTTCCCCGATGCAAGGTCCTTCTCCTTTTGCTGGTTAGGTTTTTGTTGCCAAGACCAGCAGGAAGGTCAAAGGGATTCTCGAGGGTCCCTGAACGTGGCAGGGCTGCCACTGAAGAGTTAACACCAGAAGCAGACGCCCCGCGCATCTCGGGCACACGCAGCAGGCATTTATTTCTCAAATCCTGTGAGGCAGCCGCTGCTTTCGAGAGATTACTCAGCAGCACCAAACATTTTCCTTGGCACCAATCCGACCGCCAAAGGCTCCGTGGGGACAGGCAGAGGGGCAGCGCTGGAGCCAGCGGAAGAATCTGGAACTGGCAGATCCCGCAGCAGAGCTGGCTGCGAAGAGCGGCACTGCTGCTGGGACGCACCACGGGCGTCGCAGGCCCTGCGCTGACAGCAGCGGCTCGGGATGCCCTGCCCGTGCCTCTGGAGTCAGCTGGCAGCTGGATGGAGCCTGAGCTTTGCGCTCAACATCTCAAATTCACAGGGCCTGATGCTTTAGGATAATGATAATGTTTAGCAGACAGACGGTTGGACGATGATCTTTAAGGTCATTTCCAACCTCTGTGATTCTGTGATCCTCTGGTTGGATTCCTCCCTCTGGTGCAGCCTCAGCCCCTACTCACACTGCTGGAGAAATCCAGCTCTGTTTTAGTTTCGATCCCTTCCTCACAACTGAGCCCTGGGGAGCACTGCTGGTGACCGATGGTTACTGGGATGCTACTGGAGCTTGCCAGAGACCTCACAGAGACTGGGGCTTCACGGACATTAAACTTGATGATCCTTAGCCTGCCTTTGTCCGACCCTTGCCCCCAACTGATCAGAACACCCACAGCTCAGACTTGACTAAGAATAAACAGAGCCCCAGCAGGGAGCTGATTTTGAGTCAGTTCCCTCAGAGCAAGTGGGTTTGCAGTCAGGGACCTTCCCCTTGGATTGGATGCTGCTGAAGGAAACTTCTCAGGAAGAAACTTCCCACTTCAGTGAGTGAATATTTATTCTGGCTAGGTCATTGAGCAAGCCCTCACCGCCGTTTGGGTGAGTGCCCCCCTTTCTGGGTACCCCTGAGTGGGAGGCTTCCCCTTTTACGAGTCAGAGCAGCCACCTTTCAGTTCATCTTTCTAAAAAAGAATATTCCTAAATTCCAAGAATTCGTTGTGTAGCAGCTTGTTCCTGCCTGCCACCCAAACCTCTTTATTTACTTCGGTCTGTTGGAGTGCCGGGTGATTTTTGGTCGTAATAAACCTGCATTTTGGGTAGCTACTGCTGTCTGGTTTGGGGGTGCCTCCGTGACACTGCTGCGTGTCACCTCCTCCAGTAAACCCTCTTCTGCCGGCCCTGCTCCGTGCAGCTTTCGGGAAGCGAAGCAGGCCCGAGAGACTCACGTGGATCCAGCCTAGCGTAACGAGGCCGTGCTGATCCTGGATCATGAAGAGCTCCTCCTCATTCTCCGTGTTGCAATAATCGGGGCCGCCGTGCTGCTTGGGAACGATGACGTGGGTTATCGTGAACTCGTTCCTCATCTGCAAGGTGGCACGGGGAGGCTGTTACCCCCCAGGTGCCCCCCACTCCCAGCAGCAAACGCTGCTGCCGCTCGCCAGTGCAGAGGTAATTTCCTCAGCTTTGGGAACGCAGCGCTTCTGCGTTCAGCACGCGGGGGCCCAGCCAGGGGAAGAGCTGCTCTGGGAACAAGCACCCAGATGTGTCCGCTGCCCATTTGTGGGTCACAGCAACGGGAAAGTGCAAGTTACAGACAAAGGAGCCACGGGATTTTCTGTCTGAGCGTGACACACGGTTTTCTACTTCATTCTCCCTGCCAGGCAGAGCACCCACAAGAGCTCAGAGAAATCCTGGACACCCACCAGAGTGAACCTCTCCACTTACTAGGAGATGATGCCTCATAATTAAACAACCACTGGATGTCTGGAAGCAGCTGAATGGGAGAAAGTTTCTCCATCAAAAGACTTCATTCCAAAGCAAAATGTTCCCCAAGTGACTCAGGGAAGCTGCCAAGTGAAACCTGTGCACAAAAACTCTCTGGGAGAGACCTGTCTCCAGTGGGAGTTTGCACAGCCTTGTCTGGGGGAGGGTCCTAGTTCAGAGCTGGGACATCTCAGTCCAGCTGGTACCAGGACAAAGCACCTCAGTCCTGCCAAAGGTACCCGTGGCCTTTCAGCACTTCAGGGGGCCTGTCAGAAAGATGGGGACAGGCTTTTGAGCAGGGCCTGTTGGGACAGGACAAGGGGGGATGGTTTGAAACTAAAAGAGGGAGATTTAGACTGGAGAGAAGGAGAAATTGTTGGTGCTGAGGGTGGGGAGAGCCTGTGCCAGGCTGCCCAGAGAGGTGGTGGCTGCCCCATCCCTGGCACCATTGCAGGGGAGGTTGCCCGGGGCTCTGAGCACCCTGCTCTAGCTGCAGATGGCCCTGTCCCTGTAGGGGGTTGGACCAGATGAGCTTTAAGGTCCCTTCCCACCCAAACCAGCCTGTGATTCTATGACAAGTCACTGGAGCTGCCTGTCACCGGCAACACGAGCACTGCAGGCAGGTACCCAGCAGTCTTTGGCCGGAGAGAGGAAGCTGAATACTCAGGGGGACTCAGTGGCTGGCACCTCACTCACTGTGAGGAAATCCTACTGTAAAAGGGAGGAAAAGGAGAGGCAGAGCATCCCTAACACCTGCCTGAAAGCTCAGCCATCGGTGAGACCGCACTACAGCCTCCCGTGGCAAAAATCAGGGTCCTTGAGCCGTTTTCACAGCTACTGCAGACCCCGATGAAAGGCCCCTGCCCCACTTCCAGGGTCTTAATTAGGATTAGCACCTTACCAGCTTACCGCAGAGGATCCCACACGTCTCCACGCCCCGGATCGTGTTGGCATCAGCCAGCTGGAGGAATTTCTGGCAGAGCTCCCTCGGGACGATGACCTGCCGAAGGACATCCATACCGACATCTGTGGGGAGAGCGCGACCACAGTGAGCAGCGACGGTCAGGGACGCTGGAGAAATCGTCCCTCAGGTCAGTACCTAAAGGGACCAGACTGAGAAAATTCAGCCTGGAAGCATTTAACTGCTCCAGTGTTGCCCTTGCAATGGCAGTGACAGATAAATGAAGTCATTGTGATGCTTCATAAAGGACACTCACCCCCTTTCGAAAAGGGACGTGTAGGGAGGAGGAGACTGTCAAAAGTCAAGTATTTTCTTAAAGAAAATGAAACCACAACCACTTAGAAAGATTCAACTGAAGTAAAACGTGTCACTGGTCAAGGAACCAGTCATTTGGAAGTGTCCAAATCAGTATTTTGGAGCCATTTTTGGCAGAAGAGAATTCAGTCAGCCTAGTCAGGAACTAAAACCCAGTTTCCTGCAAGTTATTTGGATCTAGGAAAGCCAAATAGGCTGTAAACTCTAGATCAGCAAAGAGACTGGGCTGGAGAAACTTGGGGTGGGGGGGGTGGGGGGTGTGTGTGATTCCCAAGAGGAGACAGCTCCCCCCCAGCCCTGCCAACCTGTACTGGATTACAGGAGAATGCCCAGTGTTTTGGAAGGCCAAACCCCCAGAAGGGGTGGAGCCATGACCAGATTCTTCCAAGAGCCTCCCAGACCAATCTGCTCCTCTGGCTGCGTTTGGCTCAGTCCCAGCAAAGGAAAGAGGTGCACTGAGAGGTACTAACTGTTTTCTGTGCTCCCCAGAGCACTGGGTTTCAAAGATCTGTCCACAACAGGAGGTTTGGATGAGACAGACCCTGCTGAAGGACTTGCTGGATGAACTGGAGAGGTGGGAACCTTTGGGATTAAATCGGTCGGGGGCTTTTCCACGCCAGGGATGAGGGGTCCGTCCAGAGACTCGGGACTCGGCTCTGGCTTTCCAAATTCCTGCACTATCCTTAGACGTTCCTTCTCCAGCTCCTGCTGTCGAATCATCTCCTCGAAGGCATGAAACTGCTCTTGCTCTGCCTGCTGCTGCTTCATCAGGGCTACCCGATTTCTCTCCTCTTCCAGCTGCTGCTGCAAAGCCAAGTTGCGTGCAAATTCCTCTTCCTCCGCCTTCTGCAAGCAGAAACACGCCGAGGGGCGTCAGCGGGCCGGGGAACAGCAGCAAACACGAAGCCTGTGCGCTGCAGACCCTCAGCGATCCAGGCTCCTTTGAAAGGGTCTGCAGAAGGGAAGCAGCAAACAGCTCTCCCTGCAAGGAAGCTTCAGCTTCCAAGCAGAGATCTGCACTTCCATCAGGAGAGCCAGCTCGAGCAGAGCAGTAAAACTGCAGCCTCACTCTTCCCTCTTCCACAGAAATACAATTCCAGGTCGATTTCCCTCTATCCTATCTCCAAAATCACACTTGCTCGCAGCAGAACTGACTGCAGTTTCCCACTTTGCCCACAGAACCCCAGATCCTTGCCCAGGCTGTTACCAGCTGCCTGCTGAGCTTCTGGATCAGAAGATGTTGGCCTCAGGTTGGGACAGAGAGAAAAAAACCCAACTAAACCACAGCCCCACCTCAGGCTGCCCCCAGGATGCAGAATAAAAAGGGATGCAGCGACACTTATGACAGATTCACCTGCACAATGGGAGCAGGGACGTGATGGGGACAGGCTGGTGCTGCAGCTGACAAGGCTGGACCCTCCAAGCTGGGACTACCCAGACTTCACACTTCAGAGCACCCTGGGAGCCCTGGAGACCTGCCCTCTTGCAAACCCTTTGTGGCTGAGAGTCTTCTGGGGTGCACAGGCCTCCAGTCTCCTCTCACTCACCTTCTGCTCCTTGTACTTAGCATAGTCCTTGGCGTACCTCTTTAGTAGCTCCTTCTTGAGCTCTTCAGCTCTGGGGAAGGCTACTTCTTTCAGTTTCTGAAGGGAGGAAACACAGTATTAAGAGTGTGACAGCCCTGAGGCAAGAAAAGCAAGACCCACACAGATCCAAGAATCAATGTAGCAGCCAGAGATTATAAACCACACGCCTGTTCATGAGGCAGGAAGGGCTGAGCAGCTCCACCACCGTGTGTGGAATGGTTGGCAGGCTGCAGACAGGCATGTTGTAGCCAGGTGGCAAAGACAGCCGTGCCAACAATGCCCTTAGGCAGCACTGTCCTCCTCTGGTCGGTGATGAGCAGGGGAGAGGTTGCTTTTTCTGGCTGTGAGCAGTCTCCAAGGACCCCCCTGGCAAAACCCTTGAGGGTCATCACACTGAGCACCCAGCTGCCACCACACTGAGCACCTATCTGCCATGTGTGGAAAGCCACGTGGTCTTTAAAAAGCATGGAGTTTAACAGGAAAGAAAGGACTCAACAGAGAGTAAACTGGACAACCACAGCCAGCCCAGTGCAAGTACAACAGGGGAAGAACCCCCCAGAGCATATCTCCCCAGGGGTGAGGCCAAGGCTCCTCAGTGTCTGTGTGTCTGCCTCACGCTGGAGCCATGAAAAGCCAAGACCAAGGACCCCCACACCTCTCCAACAGCAGCTGCTCAGCCCTGGCCACGTTGCTTACTTTCACTGTCTCCCTCTTCTCGGGTATGACGGTGGTTTTGTAATCACGGTGCTGTGGCAGCTTCTCGATGAAGAGCCTGTAAACACAGGAGAGAAGTCCTTCCTGAATCACGGCAGAAAGGGACAGACATGAGACAGGCAGTGGCAGTTTGGGACGATCATTCCCCTGCAGCAGCATCTCCTCGCTCTGCCACCTCCCCGGGCCCCGTGCTCCCCACAGCCAGGAGAGTCGTTCCTGCAGGAGACCCCCCCTCACATTACAGCCTCCTGAGCACACAGGGCACACAGGAGATCTCGCTCAGCCCCAGGGAAGTGCCCTGTACAGGATATTTTCCTTCAACTCTGACATTGGAGATGATCCTCAGGGATAAATATATTTGTTTGGAAGAGAGACATTAATCAGACCACGAGGATGCTGGCAGCGATCCAGGGAGGTCCTTGGGCACCTGCCTACATCTCTGTGAGCATCCAGGGGGATTAGAGAGAACCTCAAGGACTCGGCTGACTCAGTGCTCACACCGTCCTTCTGCCCGGGGAAACAAACAGCTTGTGCAAGAGACAGGGAAATGAACTCAGACCTCAGAACAGGAAAACTTGCAGGTAAGCTAAAAGCAAGTTCACGCTGTCCCCAGCTGCTGCACCAGGAGCCTTCTGGCTCTGTGGCCTGACCACCCCAGAAGGTCAGGGTGATATTTCAGGCAGTAGACTTCTGG
This sequence comes from Todiramphus chloris collaris, assembly GCA_025345505.1. Taxonomy (NCBI): domain Eukaryota; kingdom Metazoa; phylum Chordata; class Aves; order Coraciiformes; family Alcedinidae; genus Todiramphus; species Todiramphus chloris. The sequence continues at coordinate 608,037 of JANVCC010000267.1, read as the reverse complement.
GAGGGAAATCAAGACTGAGCTCATCACCCCACTCCCAGCACAACTACAGGCAGGTTCATCTTTGGCTTCCCTACAAACGGGGTCACTGTTCCCAATTCCAGGGAGCTCTGCAGGACACAGCGGTGAAGACACAGAGGAAGACGACTGCAAGTCCTAGAACGAGGGAAAAGGTCCACAAATGTGGAACAATTCACACTGACTTGGCTCTATGAGGCTCCTGGAATAAACTGGAACCCAGGAGGTTCCATCTGAGCAGGAGGAGCAAGTTGTTTGGTGTGAGGGTGTGGGAGGCTGTGCCAGGCTGCCCAGAGAGGCTGTGGAGTCTCCTTGTCTGGAGAGATTCCCACCCCGGCTGGACCCTGCGCTGCTGGGCCCCTGCTCTGGGTGCCCTGCTGGATGGAGCAGGGGGGGCACCAGAGCAGCTCCAGAGGTCCCTGCCAACCCCTACCAGGCTGGGATTCTGAGACACATCCCCAAGTTATGTCTACAAACAAGTCCCCAGCAGAGCACTATCTGACTGCAAGCTCAGGGTGAGCTCACTGCAAGCTTAGCTGGGTCCTTGCCTCCTGCAAGTGGAGCTGGGCTTGCTTTGAGAGGCATAAGGCAAAAAAAACCCCTCTCCTCCTTCATGGCTCTTTGCTACATGGCTTCAGCATCTGAAGGAGGACAATCTCCAGCTCCTTTAGAGCATCCTCCGGCCCAGGCACAAGGAGTAAGGGTAGCAAGGACCAGACTGCCCCAGGGAGCAGCACAGACAAACCAAGCAGGGGAAAATCTTGGGTGGGGGCAGAGTGAGAATGCCCTTCATGCCGAGAAGCCGGTGCACGCAGTAAACAAATCATCGAATGGTGGTGGTTGGAAGGGACCTCTGGAGATGATGGAGTCCAATCCCCCTGCCAGAGCAGGGTCACCCAGGGCAGCCCACACAGGAACAGAGCCAGGGGGGCTGGAAAGGCTCCAGAGAAGGAGACTCCACAGCCTCTCTGGGCAGCCTGGGCCAGGCTCTGGCACCCTCACGGTGAAGAAGTTTTCCCTCATGTTGAGGTGGAACCAGCTGCTTCAAAACCTCAGTCCTCTGGGAAAAGGCAGGACTTTTTGCAACCCCAGATACTCCTGGTTGCCACAGAGAGCGTGAGGATGCTCTGGCCAGAGGCCGCAAGGTCAGCACAGCCCCGAGCCACAGAGAAGCTGTCGCTCCACCCGAAACACCCAGCGAGGTCCTCGCTCCTGGACGGTGGTTGCGAAGTAGGTCACTGTGTCGAGAAGACAAAACAAGGCTGCGATCATTGCCAAGACCTAGCAGATTAAAATGGAAGGGATTAATTAGGAAGGATTAAGAGCAGATGCTGGCCTGGAGAGGAGGGAAAAAACAGCAGAGACAGCTGAGTTTCCACAAGTCAGGAAGGGGGGGGAAAAAAGTGGGCAGCAGGATGAGAGAAGGACTCAGGCAGCCAGAGGAAAACGCTGGGGCAAGACCAGGCAGCGGGAGGCCAGGGAAGGGCAGGAAGGGTTCACGTTTCCTATCGAGAGCCCAGCTGAGGCTTGGCAAGACTGAGACACCGGGAGGTTTTGAGCTTGTTCAAACCTCCGCCTGCTCGCGAGCCCACTACGCGCAGCAGCTGTTTGGCAGCGAGCAGCCACATCACAGGCTATTTTTAAGCGCCGCTGCGGCACGCACGCCAAGCCGGCGTCTCTGGAGTCCCTTGCAACACCCCGTGCAAAGCCCTGGAGCCTTCCTAGCAGCTCACAGCCACGCAAGCGAAGCAGGAGCCCAAACACCGATGAGTATTCATGGATGGTTTCTTGCCCCCGCCCCTTCTTATTTGGCCAAAACCAAACCTAACACGCTGGATGGGGATTCAAGGACTCATCCACTCAGATCGACACACAAGAAGTGGTTCAAGACCAGCGAGCTTTGAGGACAAGTCGCATAAGGTGACAAGACACGTGGTAAAAGTCCAGCCTGGTTGCTCTCAGAGAGCCGTGCTGCTCTCCTGCCCCCAGCGAGGGCTGCACAACAAGCTTCATTTCCCACAGCAGAGACAGGGGCCTGGTGGAGCGGGGCCAGAGCAGCCCCAGCAGTGCTGGGAGGGCTGGAACCCCTCTGCTGGGAGCCAGGCTGGGAGACCTGGGGGCTTCAGCCTGCAGAGGAGAAGGCTCCCCAAGGGGAGACCTTCTGGGGGCCTTGCAGTGCTTCAAGGGGCCTGGCAGAAAGATGGGGACAGGCTTTTGAGCAGGGCCTGTTGGGACAGGACAAGGGGTCATGGTTTGAAACTCAAAGAGGGAGATTTAGACTGGAGAGAAGGAAGAAACTGTTGACACTGAGGGTGGTGAGAGCCTGTGCCAGGCTCCCCAGAGAGGTGGTGGCTGCCCCATCCCTGGCACCATTGCAGGGGAGGTTGGCCAGGGCTCTGAGCACCCTGCTCTAGCTGCAGATGGCCCTGCTCCCTGCAGGGCACTGGGACCAGATAGATGAGCTTTAAGGTCCCTTCCCACCCAAACCATTCCCTGGTTCTACAGGAAGAAGTGCTGGGCAGCCAAAGGACCTGCAGGAGCTCGAGCAGGCGGCCAGAGGGAAGCAGGGAGCAGGCCCCCTCGGCGGGAATCTCAGCGCAGACATTGAGTTCATATTGTCAGACAATCACAGAATCGCTTACGTTGGAAAAGACCTCCTAGGATCAGCGAGCCAACCAGGACAAAAATTCCTACTCATCGTCACTGAAGAAATCCCACCGCTGAGGGACAGCTTTGCCACCTCCCTGGCAGCCCAGCAGGCGGGCCAACGTAAACGCCAGCGGGAAAGCTGCTGGAGAGCAAACACACCAGCGGCCACCGCTGCTCTGCGGGAACTGCAAAGGTGTTTTTAGTTCGTTTGTTTAGTTAAAGAGCTTCTCCTTCGGCCGTTGGCTGCGTAACCAGCCTGGAAACCTTCCCTAGGGTTTTACGCTTCCCTCCCAGGGCACTCGCGACGATGCCCTTAAAAGCTGAGGAAGTGGAAGGCTGAGTGAAGAAAAGCTAATCAGAGAAAAATGCGTTGGATTTAAGGGGCAAGAACCCTGCACAGGGGGCCAGGGAGAGAAAACACCCCCGGAGATGCCAAGCACATTCTGGAGAAGCGGGTAGCATGGGCACAGCAGAGAGGCACTGGGTGAAAGTGGGAGGGGCAGGCTTTGGGCCAAAACCCCTCCAGGAACAGGACACCCTGTGCCACTGGGGCATTTTTCTGGGGATCACAGCTGTCTGCCCTTTAAACGCCAACAGGCCCCCCTGGAGAGACAAGTGTGTGCTCCACTCGCACGCCGGGCTGCTCAGACACGATCCAGACCTGACACCACGTCACCAGCGTGGATGCTCTGGCTCAGCAGTGGGCTTTCAGACCCAAGATGGATAGTTGCTGTGGAGAAGATGGCAAGAATATGTGGCTCTGCACTTGTCTACATGGAATGTGGACCTTACAGCTGGAGACCCAGCAGCTGAAATACCAAATAGGGTCTTGGCTGGGTTTCTGTACGATCTGGGGCTTCTTAGAAGGGTGCTCAGTACCCAAGAAACTAACTAGTTGGTTGGGCCCCAGAACTCTTCCCCACGTCCCTCCTGAGAAGGGTGTGGGTAGAACTATTCTGGGCCCTGCACCTGAAGGAGGAATTCACTGACTGCTGTAGCAGGGTGGAGCAACCTGGGTGTACAGCAGGCTGCACCGAAGGTGATTGACTGGAGAAAGCACCAACCAGCCTAGAGCTTTTCCAGGTAGATGCTGAGATCCTCAACCACGGATCCCTGCCTTTCCACATGATGTCCTGGCCAACCGAGTGACAACTGAGGCCAATCTGACCACCCTGCAGTGTCAAAACACCAGGAAGCTTCCACCTATGGGGAGCTAAACCCTCCCTCCTGCTGAGTCTCCACGAGCAGAGGGATACGAGATCAGCCTGGTCTCCAAGAGAACTTTTACAAACCAAAGAGGCAAGCGGCGTTCGTGGGTTCGCGCAGGAAGCGGAACTCCCAGGGAGCAGAGCTCTGGACAGAACCCAGTCCTCCCAGCTCAGAAAGACCTCACGCAATTTAGACACGCTCCAAATCCTCGACCCCAAAGCCACGACCCCTTGGCCGGCCGCGGGTTACGCGCAGACGAAGGGCCGCCGCTCTTACGTGATGTATTTGTTGTACAAAATAAAGGCGTGCTCGACGTTGCCTTCCTCCGAGTAGACGGTGGCCATGCGGAGGATTTCCACCCCGGAGCGGTAGTAGCGGCGCGGCGGGATCTCCTCGTTCACTTCCACGGCGCTTCCCACCTGGATCAGCCTTCGGACTCGCTCCTCGGGCGGGAGGCTGACGTCGGCGTGGTCGGGCATAGCGAGGCACATCAAAGCTGCCGCGGGGCTGAGGAATGCTGCTGTGGGAGGAAAGTCAAGGGCATCAAAACCAGTAGCAACCAGGGAACTCAACCAGCTCCCTCAGGACCGCCTGTCTTCACCAGAAATCACCCTGCCTCAGCAGAAAAGCATTTACGACGTTGACCGAGCTGGGTCCCGGGGGAGGAATCTGGGAGAAGCTCAGCAATTTTTGGGTGCGGCGTTTGGATGTTCACCTTTATGACCTGAAAAGCGGCCATGAATTCAAGCTCTATCCTCAGTAATTGATTTCAAGATGAGGTTGGACCCCTCCAAACCCTACCCAAAAGAGAGGATTCCTTCCCAGTTGCCTCCCCACACAACACAGCTCGTGCCACTCACCAGCCTGGGGGGAAACGGCCAAAGTGTTTTGTTCAGGCTTGAGCAGAAGCAGCCGCTTCACATGGGGTTTCCAACACCACTGACGTTCACCGTCCTGCTGACACGGCACCGAGGCCAGGACAGAGCTGAAGGCCACCCCCTCAGCTGCTGCTGCTCAGCAGATCTATCCTCACCCAACCAGCTCCATCCCAAATTGCTCTTGCTTGGGCACAGTTGCAATCCCTCTCCAGTGCTGTGGGAGGCACACCCGTCTCCCCAGGAATGCACCTTGACTTGATCCGGGTGTCTGCCTCCCGCTCGGCTCCGATAAAGCCCTTCTCACTCACAGACCCGCAGCACAAGCCGATAAATTCAAAGCGCCCAGGCTGTCTGAGGGCCAGAAACCCTCCACAGTGCTCTCCTCCCCACACCAAAAGCAGTTTCCCCCTGGAAAAGCCACCCCGGACCAGTGTTAAACTCCCTGTGAAATCACAGCGCTCAACCCTGGAACCCCTTCAGCAATTCAACCACCACAGGAACGATGTCGTGATTTACTTCATGATTTACTTTGGGGGAGGCTCCTCCCTAACTGAGGCTCCTGAACAGTGCCGGAGTTGCCCTTCTGGGGTTATCTGAGAGCAGCGATCCCTTTTTAAGGCAGGCGGTCCCATGTTTCTCAGTCTGTGTCCTGGAGGGGCCTCCAGCAGGCCTCTTGCTCTAAGTGAGGGCCATGGGGTTCACTCCTGCTGGAGTGCTCTGCCAAAGCGCTCACTTATGGGGGGGTTCAGCTGCTTCTCCTCATTGGTGCTTCTGCTGGTGGGGTGGGTTCAGTTTCTCCCCCAAGCCAGAGCTCTCAGTCACCTCCCCAACCCAAAGCCCCCCTGCCAAGTTCCACGGAAGGGAAGCATTCATACATTGCAACTCCCGCTGCACCCAACACAGAGCTCCCCCCTCGTTCCCACAGCGTCCCTAAAGGCAGAGTGCCCAAACCTTCCCCTCCCCGAGTTGCCAGCCCCCAAACTATAGATCCTTCCCCAGTCACTGCCCCCGACCCAGAGCCCTGCAGAACTCACACAGCCCTTCCCTGGAACGGGTGAGCAGAGGAGCCCCCAGAGCTGCCTGTTCCTCCCAGAGCAGCCTCCCCCTGCCCTTCCCCTCTGAAAAGAGAGCAGAGCACGGCCCAACCCAAGCCCCACCGCAGAACAAGGGGAGCCCAAAAATGGATCCCCCTTCCCAAGGGGAAAGGTACCCTCGGCCAGAGCCCCCCGACCGCAACGCCCCCGACACGCACCCTTAGTACAAGCCCAGGTCCCCAGGAGAGGAAGGGATCCTCCCGGAGGGCCCCCCCGCAGCCCCCGGGCCCGGCCCTGACCTGCGCGGGTTCGGCTCCGCCACCCACCGCCTCCCGCCAGCGCTTCCGGGTTGCGGCCGAAACGCTGACAGCCCCGCCCCGCCTTCAGTGCCCAATCAGAAGCCGCGCCAGCATCCGGGCACTCCACAAACCCCGCCCACTTCCGCTCGGCCGAGCGGCCGCCCCCTCCCTCCAGCCGAGCGTCGTGACGTCAAGGCGCCGGCCACAGTCTTAAAGGGGCCGCGGGCCTCGGGCAGCCCCGCGCACCCCGCACCCCGCCGCTCTCACCCCGGAACGGGCCGTGCGACGCGGCCAGAGCCCACCGCTGACCCCCGCCGGCCCCGCAGTCACCGCTCCAGCCCGGGGCACGGCGGGGATTGAATTCAGGGGACGTGCGTGAAAAGAACAGAGCGAACCAGCCCCAGCCGAGCCCCCAGCCTTGTATTCAGGGCACCACGAACAAGCCTTTTTTGAACCCCATGTGTGTTTTTTTGAAGGGTGAAGGGAAGGCTGCCGAGGATGTTCCCAGCTCTGAGTCCGTGTTTATTCTCTGCCTCCCTTGGGGAGCGGGACTGGCTCTGGCATGAAATGGGATTCGGGAATTTCTCTGAGATCCGTAAAACCACCAAAGGTGGGGAAGGGGAAAAAAAAATATAGTTATTTAAAAAAAAAAAACCAAAAAAACAAACAACAAAAACTCAGTGTGAAGCTTGAGAACATCTGTGTTTGCAGGTGCCAGCACCGAGGGAGGCAGCAGCAACGCCGCGCACGTTCCAGCAGCATCTCCAGGACGGCGACGCGGGTTTCGTTGTGTCCCACCTTCCCTATGGCGTCACAAGGGGTTTCTTGCGTCGGCGCCGGCGTTTCCTGGTCCTTCGCATCTCCTGGGGGGGGCAGGGCTGGGGGTGCTGAGGGGGGAAGCGGAGTCCATCGTGCTGCTGGGCAGCGGGCAACGGGAGCCGGCAGTTCCTTGCTGCCAAAGTGCACGGCCGCGGGGGGCCCGGGGGTTGCGCCTGCACCTTGGGGCCTTGTCTGCGGATCCTCCTGGGGCTGCTGGGGACTCTGGAAGAAAAAAAAACCAGAAGTCAGTGCCAGGAGAAGTCAAAGCAGTTCAGCCCCTCCCTACATGGAGCCACCAAGGGCTGGGTGTGAATCCCCTCAGCCCTGCCGGGTTCAGACGGTTGGTGCCTTCTGCTCCAGCCTGACCCCAGGAAGAGCTCCCAGGGAGCAGCTTCTTCACTGCGTGTGGATTTCTCACAGAAAGGGAAGTTTTCATAGAATCACAGAATGGGTTGGGTTGGCAGAGCCCTTTCAGCTCAGGGAGCCCAACCGCTCCCCCAGCACTGTCAGGTCACCCCTAAACCACATCCCTCAGCAGCACAGGAAGATCTTTACCTGTGTTCACTGTTCTCCTGCCATCCCTCCGGAGGCGGGTGGAGCCTGGGAACAGAAGGAGAGTTAGTGCTTTGCTCTCAGGGAAGAGCTACCTCACCTGGCACCCGATTCCTCTTGTCCCTGAAACCTCCTAAGATACCTTGAGAACGTTCTAGCCCCGCTGGGAGCTCGCCCCAGCACCATCAGTCACGTTATTCCACATCTACAGGCACAAGTAGGTTATTTGGAGGCCAAGAGCTTTGCAGCTGCAGACCCAGGGAACACCTTCTACGCTCTAGAGAAGTTTCAGGGAGGTGTTTTTCTCCTCACCGCAGAGCTGGGCAACGGGTGCTCTCTTGGGCGAGTCACCGCTTGTAAAAACCCAAGTTTAAGCTGCTTCGAGTTGAGAAAGTGGCTCTCTTTGTTCTGTCTGCTGAGCAACAAGAAGCCAAAACCTACCTGGGCACCACTGAGGGGGGCTGACTCCAGCAATGAGGATGATGTTTGGCCATCTGCTTCTCAGCGTTTGGAGCAGCACCAGCTTTTAATTTGAAGGGGCCCGAGACCAAGTTATTTAATCCGTAGGTCCTTAAAAAGAATTTTCTGTCTTGTCTGTGTCCACAAACCATTCACCAAGAGATCACAACTCTTTTTATACTCAGAAAGCTACTGCTGCTCCCTCGAAAAAGGAAGGGCAGCAGCAGGAAGGAAGCCAGCAGAGATCTCTAAACCCAGTCTCACCTGCCCGCCTTCCTCCCTCCCCACAGGCCCGTTCCACCTCCCCGCCTCGGGGCCAGTCCCGTTCATCTGCCACCGCTCAACGGCAGCTCTCCCTGGGCACGGGGACTTACGATTTTACAGCTCTCTTCTGAAGGTCTTCGATGTAGTTGGTTCTCTCGATAGGATGCCCCCGAGCCCTGTTGAACACTGGAGAGAGACAGGCTGGGGTTACAAGAGTGCTCTGCACGAGTCCCTGTTGGATTTGAAGCCCTTCAGTCAAGATTTCCACGCTCAGGTCATGCGGGGCGAGGGCCCTCAGCCCTTCACACGCCAGCCCCGTGACAAGGCAGGTGCAGAGGCAGAGCTGCAGCCTGGCCCCACCTGCCCCGCGCTCCGTGCCTCCCACGTTCACTCAACCTTCTTTAGCTCCACAGATGGGCCATAAACTTAATTCTCTCTTTCCAGTCACCTCAAAGAGGTCACCTCCAGCTCCCACACGCGTACAGCTAAACCACAGTGACCTCCCTGGGGCCAGCCCAAACCTTTCGGCCATCTAAACCCCCCAGCCCACGGTGAACAGCTCACACCAGACCAAGGAGGCCATGCACCTACGTACGCTCTATCGCTGTGTTTGGCTCCATGCCTTCGACGTCGATCAGGTACCTGAAGGGATCAGCAAGAAAGCTCTAATTACACAGTGAACTAAGGAAACGTTGACAGGTTAAAAAAAAATACAAAAAAGGGAAGAGTAAGTGGAAGTTTTCCAGAGGCTCTGTTAAGAGAATGGAGTATTGGCATCTGCTCTGCTGAAATTGGGGATAAAAAGTGCCCCCAGACAACCACCTCCTCACAGCTGAAAAGCTGAAGTCCTTGCAAGGCCAGGGTTACACAGATCTCTTGCCTCCCATTTTGCTGGCTGGTGCAACATTGACCTGGACAGGCTGGAGAGTGGTGCAGGGAGAAATTTAATGACATATAATAAGGGCAAGTGTAGAGTCTTGTGTCCGAGAAAGAACAACACCAGGTACCAGTCCGGTGTGGGGGGGAGACTGACCTGCTGGAAAGGGACCTGGGGGACAGCAGGGTGACCAGGAGCCAGCAATGGGCCCTTGTGGCCAGGGAGGCCAGTGGCATCCTGGGGTGGATCAGAAGCGGGGTGGTCAGTAGGTGAGGAGAGGTTCTCCTCCCCGGCAAGGCCACATCTGGAATAGTGTGTCCAGTTCTGGCCCCTCAGTTCCAGAAGGACAGGGAGCTGCTGGAAAGAGTCCAGTGCAGAGCCCCAGAGATGCTGAAGGGAGTGGAACATCTACCTGCTGAGGAAAGGCTGGGGGAGCTGGGGCTCTGGAGCTTGGAGAAGACTGAGGGGTGACCTCAGGAATGGTTATAAACATGTAAAGGGTGAGTGTGAGGAGGATGGAGCCAGGCTCTGCTCAGGGACGTCCACTGACAGGGCACGGGGCAAGGGATGCAAGCTGGAACACGGGAGGGTCCATGGAAACAGCAGGAGAAACTTTTTCACTGTGAGGGTGGCAGAGCCTGGAACAGGCTGCCCAGAGAGGCTGTGGAGTCTCCTTCTCTGGAGACTTTCCAGCCCCCCCTGGATCTGTTCCTGTGGAACCTGCTCTAGGTGACCCTGCTCTGGGTTTGATGAAGAACAACGCACCTACAGACCAGGTAGCCAGTCCTGTTCAAGCCGTGAGTGCAGTGGACCCCGATGAGTTTATCTGTAACACACAAGCAGGGGTTCTGGCCCAGTGCTCTTTCACCCCAAACCCCACCAGAATGAGCCCATTTCCATCCGCCCTCCACCAGCGATACCAGAAATGACCACGCTGGCATTTACAGTCAGTCCAGAGAGGGGAGTCTCAAACTCCACCTGAACTCGACCCTCTGATGAATTATCAGAGCACCAGCATGAACTCCTTCGCCACAACAAAACCCATCTTATCACCTCGACCTCCACATGCAAAGGAAAGGAGAAGAAATTCACCCTGATCATTCAAACAAACACTGCTGGCCTCCAAGTGTCAGGGAAATCCACGCTTACCATTGTCTTTGTTGTCTCTCAGAAACTTCTTTACGATGCATTTGAATTGGAAAACGGTTTGCTTGTTCGGTATTTCGTGGCCCATTGTCCAGATCTTTGAGTAGCAAAGCGTGTCTGGGAGCTCCTAGAAGAAAGAAAGTCGATAATTTCCAGAAAGCAGCACAAGGATTATTCTGTTAGGGAACCACAGGCCATAAACCAGAAGCTGAGCTTTTCAACAAAGCCCCAGAGAGCATCAACGCAGTTTTAAGTAAGAAAATTTCTTCCCTCCCTTGATGTAATATCAATATTCCAGGACAGCCTGTTTGCATTTGTATTTCTCATGCCTTTGCTCTCCCCCCATCCTGGGGAAGATGCAGCACATGCAGAGACTGCAACACCTCCCCAGTGACCCGCACGAGTCAGAGCTGGCTGTAATCAGCTCTTCACTCCAGAGAGACCCTAAAAACCAGCTTTAGGGTACCCCAGAACTCGAGCTTTACATGTTCTTTCAAGTTATCTTCTCAGGAGAAACATCTTCTACCTCATCAGCAACACCAGGGCTTACAGAGAACTTCATTTCCCCGACAGTAAGACCAAGACTGACCTCTGGCCTGTAGTAGCGAGTCGTGTACGTCAGGTCAATGATCAGGCCCAGTTCTTCTTTCTGCTCTTTGATTTTCTTAATGAGGTCGCGAGGTGAAAATCTCTCCTCTGGGAGAAGCTTCTGATCAAAGCTCTGAAGGGAAATAATGTTTAAGAAGAGGCATTAAACTCAAGCGTGTTGTTACTGGTGGAGGAGGTTTCATGCTCCAGGATCTCCCAAAGATCAGCCCTTGGAAGAGAAAGAGGCAGACAACGAGCAAAGGCAGAGGCAGATGGACACACAGGTTACACGGAGACAAAACAGAACGTGCTCCAGCCCTTGCTGCTTTGTGACTGTTCATCTGAGGGTTTCCAGGATGGACTGGAGGTTTTTATACTGACAAAACACTGCAAGTGTACCTACAAGTTGTATTTTTTTTGTTTGATGAAAGCTATAAAATAGGCTTGCAGCTCAAATGGAGGTGAGCAAACAGCACTGCTCCTCATCACAAGCTCTGCAACCCCCATGGATGCGACCCCCAGTGTTTGTTTTACACATCACTACAGTGCTCAAACCGTTCTAGAGCAGAGCTCATCCCAGTACCCAGCAGCTGGGACCTCCAGGCACAGCTGGGTGGGCAGCAGCACCGCCACGCTGACCCCTGGCAGCCTCTGCTCCCCAAACTCCACCGTGGCACCGTGTTTGGGCTGCACACCTCTGGGCACCTGGCAGCAAAGCCAGCCTGGACAGACCTCCTTGTGCTCAGGCACCCAAAATACTTCCAACAAACCCCAGAGGCTGTTCGTGGGCACCCCAATGGCATAGATGCTGTTGTGGTCCCAGCACACACTCCCACCACTCAACCAGTGGCGACAAACAGCAACTGTGCTCCTCTCTCCCCCAGCTTACAAACCACTTACCAAAAAGAAATAGCAATGTGACCTACACAAGTAGCTAATAATAGAACAAGAGACGAGGGCCTTGAGCGGCACCAGAAGAAGTTTAAACTGGACGTTAGGAAAAATATTTTCATGGCAAGGGTTGTCAGGCACCAGAACAGGCTGCCCAGGGAGGGGGCCGAGTCACCGTCCCTAGAGGGGTTTAAAGGCCATGGAGATGCGGTGCTGGGGGATACGGCTTCGCGGTGGGCTCGGCAGAGGGGGTGACTGGTTGGGCTCGATGAGATTAAAGGCCTTTTCCAACCCAAACGATTCTACAATTCTACTGTCTTTGTTTTGAATGAGCTCACTCAGCAAATCCCCCCCGAGTGACCCTTTCCCACACCCACCTTCCAGCCCAAGGAGGCGCACGGCCCCGGCAGGCGCTTACCTTCTTCAGAGGCACCTTGAAGGCGATGAAGCGGGTGCCCGGCAGCCTCCTGCCCAGCGGCACGTAGTCGGTCCACCTAAACCCGCAGCACAGGGCCGTTAAGCGGCTGGCTCGGGGATCCAGCCGCACGCTCCTCCCGCCCGGGGACCCTCGCTCCCCCGCCCCACCCCTCCACGCCCCCGAAGCTTTAGTCCCGGCTGCCCGGGGCCTACGGTAACTCGAACGCAAGGGGCCCCGCAGCGCTGCCGCTGCCAGGGCCCGGCCCAGCCCCGCGGCCGCCGGCGCCCCCGGGGGGCCTCGGGACGAGAGGAGGCCGCGCAGCCAAGGAGGGGAACGGCGCTTACCGCTCGGGCACGGGAGAGGCCCCCCTGCCCACCATGGTGGCGATGGCGCCCCCCCGGCCCCACGTCACTTCCGCTTCCGGCACCCTGGCCCTGCGCGGCCGCCGTCCAGCCCGGCAGAACCAGGCCGAGGCCACGCCCCCGTAGGCCACGCCCCTCATCAGACCACGCCCCATCTGTAGACCACGCCCCCTCCGTTCCGCGGCCGCCGAAGCTGCGGCGCCGCCTGGCGCTTACCGGCGGGTGCAGCGGCCCCGAGCGCCCCGGCACCAGAGACACCCCCGGTAACAGGGACACCCCCGGTACCAGAGACAGCCCGGGTACCAGAGATACCCCCGGTACCAGAGACAGCCCCGGTACCAGGGACACCCCCAGTACCAGAGACACCCCCGGTAACAGGGACACCCCCGGTACCAGAGACACCCCCGGTACCAGCGGCACCCCCGGTACCAGAGACACCCCCGGTACCAGAGATACCCCCGGTACCAGAGACACCCCCGGTACCAGGGACACCCCCGGTACCAGAGATACCCCCGGTACCAGGGACACCCCCGGTACCAGAGACACCCCCGATACCAGAGATACCCCCGGTACCAGAGACACCCCCGGTACCAGAGATACCCCCGGTACCAGGGACATCCCCGGTACCAGAGATACCCCCGGTACCAGGGACACCCCCGGTACCAGAGATACCCCCGGTACCAGGGACACCCCCGGTACCAGCAGCACTCCCAGTACTAGTGGCACCCCCCCAGTACCAGAGACACCACCAGTACCAGCGGCACCCCTTCAGTACCAGAGACACCCCCGGTACCAGAGACACCCCCAGTACCGGCAGCACCCCCAGTACCAGAGACACCCCCGGTACCAGAGACGCCCCCGGTACCAGCGGCACCCCCTGTACCAGCCACTCTGCCCCAGCCTGGAGCGCTGCAGGGGGTTGTGGTGACCCAAGGGCAGGACCCGGCCCTTGGCCTGGTTGAAAATCACCTCCTGAAAAACATCATCCTTGAGATGGGAAATTGTCGGTGTGGGAAACCAGCGTGGGAACGGGAAATCACCACCAACATCCCCGTCACTGCCTCAGCACCAGTGCAGGCGGTGGGAGCTTTCCCTATGTATGGTCCACACGTATGTACATATCTATGTACCATCCACGTAATCACTTTCCAGACTCCACTCGTTACTGGCCTTGGGAGTTTTGTCCTGGGATGGGGACTCAGCCACACCAGGATTTTCCAGTCGGTGTGGTGGGTGGTGGGGAGCACACCCTGTGCCCAGCCTGGAAAGATGCTGCTGGCACCTCCAGCTGGGAGGAAAGCCCCTTTTCCAGAGGGAGGGAAACCTGGATTAGCATCAACATCGGGAGGACGGAGGCGTCTGGGGCCGGCTTGACAGCTCCTGGGGTGCCTCGCAGCCATCTGAGCACACAGGGGCTGCTCCCCCCATGCTGGGGAAATCAGGCTGAACCTCCTGTGTTTCCAGTCAAGCCACTTGGCCCATGCTGGAGAACAGGATCTGACCCTGGGAAGGAGCCGTGGCCGCCTCGGGGTGTGAGGCAGGGACAGGCTGAGCCCAGGAAACCCATCTCACGCCTGGCCAGCCAGTGGGCATCGCTGGCTGGGGTTCTCTGTCCCTCCCCTTGTGTTCCCCCCCATTTTCCTGTCTCTTTCCCAGCCTGTTTCTACCCTGGATCTCTGGATGCTCTTTCCCGGGGCAATCCTGCCCTGCAGGGGTCTTTCAGAACAGACCCACCCACAAGGGCTTTTCCACCCCCCCGGGTGATGCCCAGATCCCATATCCCTCCTTCCAAGGTTCTGAGGTGGGGACACGCAACCTCCAGCCCCAGGATGGGGGTTCACTGCCACCCGACCCTCTCCCCAAAACCCCGGGGGGGGCTTTGCCACCCGTTTTTGGGAACGGCCTTGACTGTGGGGATCCTGCAGCGGTGACTCAGGGATGCCGGGGGTTGTGAAACAGGCCTGGGATGGTTTGGGAGACGCCTCCACGCAGCCCCACCAAGCGCAGCCGCCCCAGGGAGCCCATCGGGGGAACAAGCCACGGCAGCGTCTGGGCTTTGCGCAGCGGCCGACCCGTCAGGCAGGTTTCCCGGAGCAGCGAGCCCAGCCGGAGAGATCCGTCCAGGGCCGGGCATGCCCCTCCACCCGCGCGCAGGCTGACGGAGCCCTGCCGGCTCTCTCCTCGCCACCAAAGCCATGCGGGTGGCCGGGTTGCTGCTGGCTTGGGCACTGCTGCATCCCGCTGGCACCCAGCAATGCCACCCCGCCAGCCCCAGCGGCGTCCTCCGCTTCAGCGACACGCATGCCGACATTCGGGTGCCGGCGCTGCACCGGGTACCCAGCTCGCTCGATCCCCTCTATGGCCTCGTCAGGCGCTGCCTGGACCTCATCCAGCAAAACCCCCTGCCCACAGGTGAGCCCTGAGCCGGGAAGCCGGGATCCCACTGCCACGGGTGCTGGGACCCCCGGGGCTTTGCCAGCTGCAATCCCCATGGTCAGAGCTGCTCCAGGAGGTCTGAGCCGCTTTGTGGAGGAGGATTCCTCTGTCCTGGCCCCACTGCCCAGGGAGGGACGGGGGTGCATTGGGTGGTACCCTTCTACTGGTGCTGTGGTTTCCTTTGCAGAGCTGCTCAGGGCAGCCCTGAACGACCCCAGCTCAGTGCAGACGTCGCAGGTGAGTTGGGATGTGGGGTGCAGGCTCTCTTGGGGCTGCCACCCACCAAGGGCAGGGCACCTGGGGACATAGAGCACCTCAAGTTGGGTGCGCTGGTGCCAACCAGGCTCTCCTGTCACACAGGTGGTGCAGTATGAGCTGGGCTATGTTGTCTGTGCTGCGGTGGCCCTGCTCTTCACCGTGGCTGTGCCGGTGGCTGGGATGTGCTTCTGCTACTGCCGGAGCCGCCGGCGGTGCGGGGGCCGCCTGCGTGCCCACCGCCGCTCGCTGGGCTGCCGCCGCCACTGCCTGCTGGCCTGCCTGGCTCTCACCTCCCTCGTCATCCTGTGAGTCCCCCAAAGCCCCCTCACCCCAAGTGTGGGGAACTGCATCCTATAGGGCTGGGAAGCTCAGCCAGGCAGCCCCGTCACCGCCTGCTCATCCCTGGCAGGATCAGCGTCATCTGTGCCTTCATCACCAGCCAGCGGGTGAAGGGGCAGATGGAGCCGGGGCTGGGGGCCGTGCCAGCCACCCTGCGCACGCTGCGGCAGCACATCGCCAACGTCCCCCAGGTGGGTCCCCGCGCGGCCGTCCCCACCCTGGCACAGGGTGCAGCCCAGGGATGGCTGCGTTCCCCCCGCGGAGTAGTTTGGGAGGAGAGAGGAGGCGACGCGGCTGCATTAAAAATGTATTTTGAATGGCAACGTGGGGCTTCCTCCCCTCCTGGCGGCTGCTGCCCCCGTCCGACCGGCTCCTCTCTCCTGGCAGGGGGTGCAGATGGTGGTAGACCAGTTCAAGGTGCCTCGACAGCAGATAATTTCCGACCTGGGCGGTAAGCACCGTGCCGCTGGGCTCTGTCCTGATCCTCCCACTGGGACGCGATGCTGATGGGGCACCCCATGCCTTGCAGGGCTCAGCTGGAGCGTGGGGCTCTCCATCCACACGCAGTTGAAGGCGATGACCTACGCAGCACTGGTGGACCTGCAGGACAGGGCCAGAGGTACGGCTGAGCGCGGCTCTCCCCAGGACCGGGGCCAGTGCCAAAGCCTCGCTGGATTGCCGGGGCGGCCGAGTGGAGCAGTGTGAACTAGCCCTGGGCTTTCTCTTTAAGACCTACAGACCTCGCTGCACCATTTACAGATACTCGACAAGACGGCGCGGGCGCTGGCGTCGGCGCGGGCTGAGCTGGAGCCGGTGCTGCGGGAACGGCGTCGGCGCGTGGTCGCGCTGCTGGACGACCCGCGTTGCACCTCCTGCGCCAGCGTCCTGGGCAGGGCACAGAGCCTGGAGCTGGGCGCTGACTACAGCAAGGTGAGAGGATGGGCTGCTGGTTCCCCATCATTGTTACCCTGCCAGCAGCCTTGAGGCTCATGGCTTGCTGTTTCCACCCCAAGGTGCCATCGGTGGAGAAGGTTTTGAAGGCGCTGGCCGGTCTGCCCCGAAGCGACTTTGCGGAGATGATTCGCCAGGTTGGGGTGGGGTGGGTAGTGAAGCAGAGGGGTCTGGCACCCATGGACAGCAGTCGAACTGCTCAGCACCACCTCTTCCCTCACAGGGCAACGGCACCTTCAACTCCATCCCGGAGCTGACTGTGGAGAGGATGGCACAGGTCATCCAGGGTGAGTGGGATGGCCACACTGAGCAGGGACACCCTCCGTGGGGTGAATCCCAATTTGGGGACGTAGGGTGGGATGCGGAGGCCATCTGCTCCTCCAGCATGGCCTTGACCCCCCAGATCTGCGGGATGAGATGGCCCGTGTGACAGAGAAGGTACAGTCCATCGCCGACGGCTTCCCCTTCCCTGACTACACCCAGCCCGTCAGCGAAGCGCTGGTGAAGGCGGAGGACAGGAGCCGGCCGTACCTCCGGGAGGTGGAGCGCTTCGAGCACTACAGGTGACACCCAGGAGCGTGACGGCGTGCAGGGGGCACGGCAGAGATGGGTGCTGAGCCCCAGCTGGTGCATCAGCCCCATGTCTCAAGGCTGTACCCTGCTGCTCTTCCCTTCAGGTGGATCGCAGGCACAGTGCTCTGCTCCATCATCCTCCTCATCCTTGCCTGCAACGTGATCGGGATGGCTCTGGGGGCCTATGGGCTCTCGAAGCGGGAGGACCCGAGCGACTACGAGTGCCGGGGAGAAGCTGGCGCCAAGTTTCTCCTGGTGTAAGCATCTCTCTGGGTGCTGGGGGGTGACTGTCGCCATCTCACCCCCAAAAACAGAGGGGCAAAGCCAAAGGAGGGACCCAGAGCTGGCTGAGTGGAAAGGCTTTTGAAGCCGCCGCCTGTGCCGGCGGGTTTGGCAGAAGCTGCTCCTCCCTGGGCGCTGGCAGCTCCCACACCCTGGCCCCGCTGCCCGGCACACCCCACTCCCGCAGGCCCTTCCCAGGCAGGCCGGCGTGCCCGGGCGCAGGAGGCAGCTGCGGGGCTGCAGATGGCCGGGCAGGTCCCCACAAGCCTTCCTACCCACTCGGGTCTGTAAAGCCACCTCCGGTGCCTCCTCTCCCTTTCAGTGGTGTGGGCCTGGCATTCCTGTTCTCCTGGCTCCTCATCCTCCTGGTTTTCGCCACCTTCCTGGTTGGGGGCAACATTCAGACGCTCGTTTGCAGGAACTGGGTCAACCAGGAGATTTATAAGGTGGGTGGTCGCACATTCACCCATCACCGCATAGATCTCCGCTTGCGTGCACCAAAACGCCTCCAAACTCTCTGCATCCTCCCCCTAAACCTGCTCAGAAACGCCCTTCCTAAACCAGAAGATTGAATTTAGGATAAGGTCCTCAGATAGGCATCAGCCATGGAAAACTGTCCTCGCGCTGTTAATTTTCTCGAGACAACAACGCTCCTACCTGCAGGACCCCTGTCCCTGGGGATCCGCGGGATGCTCAGGGCCAGCAGCGCCGTGCTGCAGTGGGGCTGGGAATGGGACTGGGGCTCGTCCCACGGCTGCACAGATGCACGCAGGTCCCCGTGCGGGGCTGGCCTCTGGTTTCATCCCAGACACCATCTGGCCAGACTCTGCAACAGGGATCTTACAAAAAAAGGCAAGATTAGCTCTGGCTGGGGTGGGGTACCCCAGGAAGAACCTGTGGGGGCAGATTCCACCCAAAATCATTGTTGGGATTGTCTGTGCCTGACGCTGACCCTCTTTTTCCTTCTATCTGACCCAGTTCATTGACACCCCTGGGAACCTGCCTCCATCCATGAACATCACCCGCCAGCTCAACCTCAGGAGGGACTCCAACCTCAGCACCACGTACCGGTGGGTGTCACAGGACCCTCTGCCACCCCCTACACCAGAAGGCTAATTTGGGGTCACACTGCCAACGTCTCTTTGCCTTCCAGGGAGTGCAAGAGCGGCGCAGGGCTGTGGGAGGTGCTGCATCTCGACAGGTCCTACAACTTGGATGAGCATCTAAAAACCCCCAAGGTGAGGGCTGGCTGCAGCCAGAGCTTCCGGCACCGCTGTGAGGATGCAGGAGCTTTACTGGGGTTATGGGGATGCCCCAGCCCCACAGCACCCCTCATGCCCCACAGTACACAGCTGATTTCCAAAAGCGCCTGGGCGACTTCACGGCGCGGCTGGGCGACGTGCGGCTCCTCCGCAGCGAGGGCAAGCAGGACCTGGAGACCTTCGCCCGCAGCGGCATGGACGAGGTGGACTATGGGCGCTTCCAGGAGGAGGTGAGGGGATGCTCGCGGGGAGCTGGTCCCCGCTGCAGCAGGCAGGATGTGGCCCAGCCACGCCTGGGCCAGCTTCCAGGGTTGGGTTTTGGGCAGCCACCGACTCCATCTTCCTCCAGATGAAAAACCCCGTGGTGCAGACCAGCCTCCCTGGCTTAGCGAGGAACCTTGAGGGGCTGCAGAAAATGCAGGTGAGCGGTGGGACAGGTGGTGGGGGCTCCGTGCGTGTCCGTGGGGATGTCCTCACCCCGCTGTCCCCCCGCAGAGGAACGGCACGGTGGCAGGGCGCCTGGCCGCCGAGGCCCAGGCCCTGTGGCAGATGCAAAACTCTACGGTGCAATCACAAGAGGCTCTGGTGGTGAGTCTGTGCCGGGCTGGTGTCTCGCGGTGCCTGTGTTTGACTGGTGCTGTCTCCATGAAAACGGGGACAGGGATTTGGCAGCCTTCTCACCTCCCTGTCCTGCAGGCAAAGCTGGGGGAAAGCGTCCAGTTCCTCTCCCGTTTGGCTCCACACCTCCAGGTATGTGCATGGTTTCTTCCAGCTTAAAAAAACACGTGGTGCCCTATGGGTCCCACCTGCCAGACCCCCAAAAAAACAGTTACAGTGTGATGGGAGAGTCAGGAAAAATGCCATCCAGGGAGGACTCATCTCCTTTAGTGATCAGATTTGCTGTTGCACATCAGAAATCCCCCTGCAGCACTCGGGGGATCTCAGCATCCCCAGCAGAGCCGCCCCACGGCGTTTCATCTCACCTGGTCCCTGCGAGGGGCTTCCTCTGCTCGAGGCAGGTCCCTCTTTCCCCACAGTCGGACCCAACCCGAAGCTCAGCACATGCATTGTGCTGCAGACCCTGCCCCTGGCATCCCCGGGACCCCCGGCCTGCTGCTCGGTGTCCTGGGGATGTTCTACCCCTCCTGTGCTTCCCCAGGAGCAGGTGAAGACAACACTGGCCACCATCGCCTCTGTGGAAGCCCGGCTGCCTGTGCAAGCCCAGCAGATCCTGCGGCAGGTGAGGGGGGGCTGGATTGGCCTTTGAGGTGGGGCAGGGTACAAAATTCCCCACAGCCACAAAGAAAGGGTGAGAACGGGGCGCTGCAAGAGGGGAAGGGGCACCTGAAGCCTCCATGGCGTTAGCCCGGAGCTGGCTGGAGTGGGGCTGGAGCCGGGCTGCGAAGCGCGGTGCTTGCCCTCCATGGTGCCTTCTCTGCCCAGGAGCTCGGCTGCTTCACGAGGAAGGAGATGCGGTACTTCGCCCAGTACCTGAACTGGGTCGGGCAGACGGTAGGTGCTCAACCTCGCCACACAGGAAGGAATTCTCCTGGGCCAGGAGCCCCTGTGGCTGCTGTGGAAACAAAATGCATCCACCCCCCCCCCCGAGCCAGGACTGGGTTTACACCTCGTTTCTGCTTCTTGTTGCAGCTGAGGGAGGATGTGGCTTCGTGTCAGCCGCTCGCCACAGCCCTGGACAACGGGCGGGTGATCCTGTGTGACCGCATCGCTGACCCCTGGGTAGGGACCCCATCCTCATCCCTCGGTGGGGGGGCAGCACGGCATCCCATCACAAACCAGCACGAGTCCAGGGCAGCTGGGGCTGACAGCAGCTCTGGCACCCCCGCACCACCAGGACCAGCCACCCCAAGGCTCCCCAAGCCCCTCCGGAGCCTGGGGGCTGCCTTTCCCCACACAGCTGAGTGGGGACCCCTGTGATCTCTCCTTGCAGAACGCTTTCTGGTTCAGCCTTGGATGCTGCACCTTCTTCCTCATCCCCAACATCATCTTCGCCATCAGGCTCACCAAACATTTCCGCCCCATCCGCAACCGGCTCATGTAAGTGGCGGGCAGAGGGTGGACAGATGGGCTGCCCGGGGTGGGAGGGCACAGGGATGGCATCTGTGGGCTCCTCCTCTTTGACCCCACAAATGTTTTCTCCTTCTTCTGCAGCTCTACAGGATCAGAGGAGACCTGTCCCTTCCACATTCCCCGTGTCACAGCGCTCAAGCTCTAGGATGGGAGCCTACCAGGTGCAGTGGCGTGCCCTGTGGCCCAGGAGCTCCTGTCCAACGGGTGCCCAAGCGCTGCCAGGCTCTGGGTCTCTCTGATGTCTTGCAGGACTCCATGTCTCTCCGACATTCTTTCCTTGGTGTCCTTTCGGGTCTGAGCATCCTTCCCAGGTGTGGGAAACACATCTCCGCATTCTGTGGGGCTTGGAGTCCCTCTGGCATCTCTTCCTTGGTGTCCTTCAGGGTCTGCGCAACCTTCCAGGGTGTAGAGCACTTGTCTCCCTGTTCTGTGGGACTCTAGGTCCCTCTGACCTCCCATCCTCAGTGTCCTTTAGGGTCTGAGCATCCTTCCCACATGCAGGGGACTCATCTCCACTCTCGGTGGGGCTCTGGGTCCCTCTGATGTCTCTTCCTCAGCCACCTTCAGGGTCTGAGCACCCACGAGGGATGCTCCCAGAGCCCGGCTGACCCAGGACACAGGGGAAGGTTCCCCACAGCTCCCACTGGCGTACCCCTCGCAGACCCACAGGGAAGGATGGAAGGGAGGAAGGATGCCCGCCCACTGCCCCACGACTCTCCCCCACGCCTGGGACTCCCAGGCAGTGGGCACATTAAAGTCCTCCCCACCCCAACCTGCCACCATCTGCTTTATTCTGCACCTGCCATCTCGCCCGGTTTCCCGCAGGGGAAGGCTCGGACCCTGGGCGTGGGACCAGGAGCTCCGGGCAGGGCTCGAAGGCTGGGGCTGGGACAAGGCTGTGGCCCGGGGAGGCTGCAGCGGCTGAGGGTCCGTCCAGGGTCGGGAGGGTCCCAGACCCAGTGGGTCTGGGGGGACAGTGGGGCCAGGACAGCGGCTGAGAAGCAGCCCAGGGGCGGGAGGGCTCCCTGGGGGAAGCATTGGGAGCGGGCACTGGGGAGCGGGCACTGGGGAGCAGCCGGGCTGCAGCTGCCAGAGCCAGCACCCCCACCCCCAGCCCCGCTCCCACCGAAGGGCTGCGGCCCCTCCTGGCCGTTAATTAGGGTGTAATTAGCGGCAGGGTCCCGGTCAAAGCTGTGGGATAAGGGGGCACTCTTCTCCCCCAAGGAAGCCCAGGCAGGGCCCTTGCGTGCCCGTCGGAGCCCGGGTGGCGTGGAGCGAAGCGCTGTTCATTCATTCACACCCTTCCTCCCCGCGTCGCACAGCGCTTTGTCCACCCAGCAAATCCTTCACAAACAGCTACGCAGGGTTCAGCAGAGCGGACCCTGCCGAGGAAATGAAAATTTCCCCGTGCTTCCCTCGCCGCAACGCTCCGATTGCTGGCCAACGGAGAACCGCCCCGGTTTTGTGCGTTATTTAAAGGCTGTTGCTGCCCACGGCCAGCACCTGGTTTGTGCATTATTCAGTTTATTGCTGCCTGCAGCTGCACCGTGCCGACAGACACCCCGAGCAGAGGGAGTTACTGAGCTCGTGTCTGTGTGCAGATGGGTGCTGGGTGATAATGCCAAAAGCTACCCCCTGAAGGAGCCACAAAGTATTTATTGTGTTGCACCATTAGTGAAAAAAAACCCAACCAAGCAAACAAACCAGCCTAAGTTTACACTCACTGGTCAGTAATTACCATCCCATCCGCTGCTGGTTAGTTATATTTAAATTAGCTTTGATTGCTATGTAAATTAGCACACACGCTCCTTACGGGTGGGCGTGGGGCAAGTCTTTTTGGTCTTCAGTTGGGTTGGTGGTCATGATCCGCCCCTGTCACCTGAGCCTTTCCCCCAGTTCCTGCAGATTTTCACTGACTTCAGGCTCCTTCTGGCAATTATCAAGTCCTCAGTGCCTTTTGGGCAGAATGCTCCTTTTTTTTGCGCTCCTCCCCACAGGCTAGTGTTTCATCACTGCTAAAGCGGGTACCTCCTTCTCTCCTTCCAAAGATGCCCACGCGCTGCACACCAGATCGTGTTTCTCAAGGCTTCAGTAACTCCTCATTGTTTTGCTACTTGGAAAATGTCATTGCCTGCGCTGTGTCACCCGCAGCCAGCAATAACGAGCAAGGCGCCTGTTCTATACATTATTTAGGTTATTGCCGCTTACAGCCAGCTGGGTTTTGCCTGCAGAGGTCAGCATTGCAAAAGGGACTTGGGGAGTTGAAGCCCCAAGGAGGATTTCTTCAGGAGCTCCCATGCCCAGGGATGTCCTCAGCCCGTTCAGAAACTACCCAGTGATGTCCGCTGCAAAAATCAGCTCTAGAAATGGAATATTTTGAGGTCAGAGGAAGGGGTTGGTGGTGGGGAGAAGTGATGTGGGTACCTGGGATTCAGTCAGAAAATAGATCCGCAATTCTTCTACTCCCAGCTGGGTCTATTTTAAGGGCTTGGAGTCATGAAATTATGAGATAATTAAAAGGGAAAAAGGTCTGCCTCGGTTTTTCTAAGCTCCTATCAACTGTAGTACAACATTCGAAATAAAATAATACCCACTTTATGGTGCAGAAGAGCAAAGGCATTGTCTGTTTTAAATGGGATGTAACATAAATGCAACAATATTTGTTTAACTGATCCACTGACTAAAAAATGATACAGATTTGCTGAATTCAGCTGGTTCTTCTTCTTAAAGTTATTTCTTGTGGCTGGATCATAACGAATAACAGATAAGTAATGAATAACAGAGAAATTCACCCTAAAATTGACGTGTTTTATAAATATGCGTGGCCACCACAGCCGGTATCTCTGTTCCTTTCCTGGGAGGTAGATGATTTAAAGTTGTGAGAAGCTGCATCTCTGAGTTAATAGTAAATCACCAAGGAATAATCCAGAAAAATTATCCTAAACCAACTGGAGGGGACTTCATTTTTGAGAAAAACAAACAAAAAACCCACAAACAATCAGACAAAACCAACCAACACAAATGAAAACACATCAACAAAAAAACACAAACCAAAGGAGGACAAGCTGGAAAATGATTCCCAAAAGCAAGGTCATGGCTTATGATTAACCTCCCATCCCTCCCCGAAAAGACCTTACCCACCCTGGGGGTTGACACCTCCCCTCTGCTTTATTGCTTGTATTGATAAAGACTGAAGTTGTCTCATTTGCAGCTGTGGGATTTTTATAAGAAAAGCGGATTTCTCCTCCGTCAGAGGGTTTGGCTTTTTCTCTCTCAGTTCATCTGGGATCCGTGTTCTGTGCACTTACAAGGACGTAACTAAACTGGTGTCAATTAAACTACTTCCCTTCTCAAATCCTCTCTTGAAATGCGACTCCTGTGACACCTCACCCGGCACATCTTCCTCGTGTTCCACCTGCAGACCCCGGGAAGTGTCTGTAATTCATATCTCTCAGATCAATAATTCAGAGCTGTGTTGGGTCTGTGGCAGAGTGCCGGGAGCTCTGCTCGGCCCAGGTGCAATTCCACCCCCGACACCTATTTCCAGAGAGAAACTGCTTTGCTGTATTCCTGGAAATAAGGAGAAATACAGGAAAAGCATTTTCAGCCCATTCTGCAAGAATCAGCCTATTTCTGGAGAATAGAATCCACACTTTCTATTGTGATTTCATTTCCCTTTTTTCTTTAAGGAACAAAACCCTCCTTTTTTTCCTCCAGAAAAAAAAGAGAACCACCACCTCTCTATTTTCTTCTGTCATCCTCATAAAACAGCTCAGAAATCTTCGACACAAATCAGCTGACATGAAGAGTTGCTCATTCCCAACCCAGACCCCAAAATGTTCATTTTAAAGCTGTTTGTGCAGGAGATCTCCAGTGATGGGTGAGGGAGCAATAAGACCCCAATTCTCAGCTTTATTTCATTTAATCTAATCTCAGCTCAGCCATAATTTTATCAAACTTTCCTCTTTTCTTTTTTTGAGCAATGAGTGACCTAATGAATCCTTAGCAGAATAGCTCCAGCTCCCAAACAGGCTGAGCTTTGTGAGAAGTCAAGTCCCAAGGGCTTTGCTCCAGCTTCCTTTATTTTTCACATGACAAGCTCCTTGGATCATTGATACCACAAAAATGTTTTGGATGGCACAGATGTTTCAGGCCAAAAGAAAGCCCAGAAAACACCCTGGGAAAAAGAAAGTATGCTGTATTATTAGCACTGACTATTATTTGCTACTTAATGCCTGCGGATGGGGCTTTGCTCGCAGGAAACATCCTTGCACCGAGTCCTGTGTGAATGATTTGCTTGGTCCCCTCCAGCTCAGGATAAACAGCCGGTCCTGACCGGCTGCTGTAAATGCAAAACTAATTTCCTCCAGTTTCTCTGCTTTGATCATTATTTTCTCTCCAGAGTCCCTCTGGGCTTGCTGAGAAATGCACTGAAAAACAAGCCAGGGGCCAAGGTCACTGATGCTGCTGGGAAAAGGGCACGGTAGAGTCATGTAGTTCAACCAGACGCAGCTTCAGGGATAATTGTAGAGAGGCAGAGAAAAAAAAACCCTCTCTTTGTGCGTCACTGGAGCAAAGTGCTGTTGCCTGAGCTGGAGTTTGTCCTCTAGTGTTGCTCCTGCACGTGGGCTCATAGCACTGTTTGTAGTTGGCATCTTGTAAACCATTTTCCTCCATCCTCTGGAAGGATCACTACTTTGCAGCCTGTGCTTGACAGCTCTGTTTATTTGCTTTGGGTGGCATGGGGATCGTGGCAACCCCAAGCTCCAAATAGCCTGTGGGCTTCTTCCCTTGTAATTCAAGCCTTCTGCGCAGATTTAACATCACTTTTATTGCCCAGCTTTCTTTCTGCAGGCTGTGAGCTGCAGCACTGGGACTTGCTGTGGAGACCTTCTTGCTCTTGACAACTCCCTGAAAAGAGGTTGTAGAGAGGTGGGCACTGGTCTCTTCTCACCAGTCACAAGCGACAGGACAAGAGGAAAAGTTGCACCAGGGGAGGTTTA
Source organism: Todiramphus chloris collaris (assembly GCA_025345505.1). Taxonomy (NCBI): domain Eukaryota; kingdom Metazoa; phylum Chordata; class Aves; order Coraciiformes; family Alcedinidae; genus Todiramphus; species Todiramphus chloris. Next base: position 582,382 of record JANVCC010000267.1, on the reverse strand, counting down.
GGTTGGATCTGAGGAAAAACTTCTCCACTGAAAGGGTTGCCAAAGACTGGAACAGGCTGCCCAGGGAAGTGGTTGAATTGCCTTCAAAAGCCATCTAGACATGGTGCTCAAGGACATGGTGCAGTAGTGGCCCTGGCAGAATTAGATGAGGGTTGTACTTGATGATCTTAAAGGTCTTTTCCAACCCTAGTGATTATGTGAAAAGTTTAGGAGATAAAATTAAGGAGAGATCCTTTAAGTGAGTTCTCAGATCTGGCATCTCAGTTTCAGACTGTATTAACTTGATGGTCCTATTGTGCGTAATCTTTGCTGTTATTTCCCAAAAAAATGCTGGCTGGGGGAAAGAAACCCCTCAAAACTCATTTCAAAATGCTTCCTTGTCCACGCCTTATACACAGCTTCATTTCTTAAGCTAGACAGTCCCACAGCATCATCTTGAGTCAGAAGCAGGAATATTATCTGGGTTCTTCAATCACATTGGCTAATGGCAAGTAAAATCCATCTGAGCCTCGTATCTGAGTACACCACGCACTTGTACCCCAGAGCATCCACCGCAGAAATACCTTTGGGGAGATGCTACAAAAATCTCAGCTTTTTTTTCTTGAATAAAACCATTTGCAAGTGGAGGTGCCGTCAAGCTCTGGACAAAAATCAGCTGTCATCCCTGGAGAGAAACACCTTGGACGATCCCAAGAGAGACTTATTTACACCAGTGTGCAGCAGTTAACAACGCTGTTCCCACGTCGCTTGCATCCCTTCTGCTTGGAGCTGAGGTAGCCATGGAGATGCAGAGTTGTCATGGGCACGATGCTCTCCGTAGGCATGAGCATCTCCGGAGCAGTCTTGTCTCTCCCCAGGCTTTTGCTTGCTCCAGACGGTGATTATTGACTTGTTCTTGCTCCCACACAAGTGGTGGAAAAGCTTTCTTCCATCACCAGGTCCCCTTCCAAGATAAAAAGGCAGAGAATGAAACATAGGGAGCAGATTTGGCATATAATGCCTGAATATTTGGTATATAATGTCTCTTTGGTGTATGTTGTCAGCCCAATCCTTGACACAAGCTTCATAAAGAGCCTTTAATTTGTTGCTTTAGGGGAAAGAAAAGATTTGGACTAAGTTATGTGTACTTTTGGATCAAAAGGCCAGCTGGAAGATGCTCCAAAATGGATTGAAAGGTGCACATCACGTGGGAAACTGTTTCTATAGATTAAAAACCTTAATGGCTAAAAACCCAGCCTGATTTCCCCACGGGCACATATTTCTCAAGCCCAGTTCATCTTTGCTCATTCCCATTTACACACAGAGAAATACGGGATAAAAAAAGCCCAGCCCAGTCCTGGGAACCCTTTACGTGGTGAGAGAGGGATAAGGCTGAGGTGGACACGTACTCACTGGCTCAGCTAAGAGGATTTGCATGACCATTTGGTGAACAAGTTGGGTTTAATCACCTCATCCTCACTGAGCATGTGGGTTAGAAACCAGGTCATGGTCAAAGCTTGATTCGTTCTCATGTAAATAAACAATTACATATATAAAAAGGTAAACATATACCTGAGAGAGAAACGTGACAGTTTTAAAAAAAAAATATTTCTCCATCTCTGACCTGGTCTTTGTTTCATTCTATTGTTCATTCTATTGCTTGGCTTGTATCTTAATTAAAAATCAACCAATTGTCTGTAGTTCCTGGGGTTCAGCTTTCCCCATCTCCCTCCACAACCCCTTTTCACACCGGGAAAATGGATTTCTCCTGCCCCTTTCCCAACGCAACCCAGCCAGGAAACCCCAGGGAGCCCCAAGGACTGCAGCATTATCCCTCCACCCATCACGCCTCCAAAGGAAGATGCTCCTGCCCGCAGCTCCGCTCAGGGAACACATTTCATGCGTCAGCCAGGATTTCACCACATTCCTACGAGCCCTTGGCACAGAGCCGATGGGTTCCAGGGTAAGAGCAGCTCCCCAAAGCAAGATCCAAGGCTGGCACGGGTGACTGATGTACCAGTACTGAAAAGGGGAGTGCCCTCACCCATCCCGGGTGTGCCCTGGTTTATTTTTAAGAAGGTGACCTCAGCGCAGCCACGTTATGTCACACACCACGCTTACACCGCTGCTCTGATCTCGGAAAGTCTTCCGAGGGGGATTGCAGGTTAAAAATAAATGCGAGAGGCGAAGGAAAGCCTCCCGGTGAGTCACGTATTATGGGTCCTGCTACGAGGGGAAGAAAAACCCCCAACAAACATTCATCTTTTCCTGCAAAGGAGCCAAGCGGCGGGTGCTGCAGTGCTGGGAGGAGCTGGATCATGGCATTGCTGGGGGAGCCCTTGTTCCTGCATCTTGGGGGAAGGACAGAATGTTTCAAGAGAGCGCGAAAGCTGGGCTGTCCTCTCCAAAACCCAGGAGATTTATTGGCAGAAAAGGCCAGAACGAGCCCTTTCCACGAAGGGTTATGGCCCTTCAGTCGTCTTCCCGGACACAGAGGGGAATTGTTCAGCCCAGAGGCACAAACCCAGCGTGTCCTGAAGTGGCTGTTCCCAAGGCACTGGGACGAGTTATTTTTAAAACAAACGCTGAGTTGAAACCGAATCAGACAGCAAACATCTTCCTTGAACAAACGTGACTTACTGCTCCTATTTCCCATGAATTCAGCAAAGAGGTTTAAATACCCAAACTTTATTTTTTTTTTACCCCTCCTGCTTTCAAAGCATTTTTATTTCCAGTCCCGATTCCCAAAGAAAAAGCTATTGGAAAAACAACAAAAAAGGTCTTTTTATTTTCCTTTTTTTTTTTTTTTTTTTAAAGAAAAGCTGTTATTTCACCTTCTAGCACACCTGGATGATACCACCAACCCTGGGAGGGGTCAAAGGCACATTTCTGGGAGCTGTGTCCCACGTGGGTTATCTTCTACAGACGCAGAGCATCACCGGGAAGGCATCAGCCTACGGCCAGGGAGGGTCCTGTCCCTAAGGAGCTTACACGTGTCCCTGCCTGGAATAGCAGGTAGCACACGAGCGGAGGTTATTGCACTCCTAATCAGATTGTAGCAGCTGGATGAACATTTACAGCCTTTTTAAGACATCTGTCTGACCGTAAAGGAGGGTGTGCGCAGCTGCCAAATGTTTTGTATGTCGGTTGCTGCTGCCTGAATAAGGGAAATTCATATTAAGTTAATTTGGCTCATCTGCTTCCTCACGGATCCAGCTTTGTCTTTGCAACAGAACCAGAAAAAAAGACTTGCCTTATTTGCTGCTTTCTTCCCCCAAAACCACCTTTCAGGAGTCCATCGCTGGAGCCTCCCACCAGCAGGATCCTGTTGCCCGTGAGTCACATCTGCCCATAGATCACGTCACAGAAAGATGTTGCTGGTGAGCACAGGGGGAGACACAAAATGCTCCTGGCCACAAACTCCTCCTGGCATCATGGCTGCAATGAGTCTCATTTTCTAGAGCACTCCTAAACTGGTTTATTTTTTCCATGCTAGCTTTGCATCCATCCAAAAGAAAACCCTTCCTGGAAGCAGCACGGGGTGCTGCACGGAAAGTTTGGGTCACTTACTTCCCCCCCCCACCCCAAGGATTCCTCTCCTGGCACATTGCTCCTGCCCTTACGTGTCTTCAGGATTAGGGACTTGCTGGGACTTCTCCCCATCATCACAGGTTGTGTAACTGATGATATTGCAGAAGCACGTGGAGTCAATTGTCCTGCTCTTGCCAGTTTTGCTTCTTCCTGGCCTGTTTCTGCCCATAGCAAAAGGCTAAGAATTTACATGGTCTTTATATATATATCTATATAGATCTTTCTTTTTTATACAGGCAAACTTAAGTTGTCAAGAGCAAAGGAGAAATAACATCCACAAGCTGCTTTCTCCTCTCATCTCCTGCAGTTTAATACAGGATAGTGGTGCAGGTAAAAATTACTCTGCAGTGCATGGAAAACTCCTCCTTTGACTAAAAATGGGCCAAAAATGACATTTCTGTCAGAGGGGAGCTGCCGTTCTTGGGGTCTGCAGAGCCACGAGCCCCAGCATAGCTTGACCCTGTGTGCGCGTCGAAACCCTCGCCACTGAAGAAAATGCTTAGTACCCTAATTAGGCTTCAGTTTTTTAATTACATACACTGACTTGGGAAAATAACAGCCTGACCAAGGGGCATCTTTCCTTTTCGGTGGGAAGCGAGTGCTCCTACGCTCCTCTTTATTTCCCAAATTGCATTTTCGCTGCTCTCATCCAGGCAGGAGAATTGCCAAGACTTCTGGTTCCCAAGGAAGATCCAAAGTGGAGAATTTTATCTTAAAAGAGACTGTTCTGGGGTGAGACCAGGAAATAAACCAAGTTCTGCAAAATGCATTTCATTAACCCTCAAAACACAGCTCTTATTTCCAGGTATTTTTACCTTAGGAGGGTTTAAAGATGTTTCCTGATGAGCTAAGTGTGATTTGAGATGGGGTGAGCTTGAGCCTAGAATTTTTACCATCTCCATCAGGATAGGGACAGGATGTGGGACTTCAACCCTACCCCCAAACCCCACCGAGTTACCCCAAACCCCCAGGAAATCTCCCACAAACTATTTTAATGCCTTTCCCTGCCTTTGCAAGCTGTGGCGAATTCCCCAGGAGAGTCCCAAGTTATGTCAGTAAGTTTTACATGAACTAAAGCCAAAAAATAATTAAAGAAAAACCATGTGAAAAAAAAAGCAACGAAGCTGGGTCAGATGAACCTGGGTCCTTTCCCAGCTCATCATTAAACCAAAGTCCGTGTTTTCCAGTTACTGAAAAACCCCCACCCCTTAATGCTTTCCAAGCTGGCACCATGCCCCCCTGGCACTTAACGTCCCATTATTTCCTCCATCCCCTGCCACTGTCTGAGCTGCGGCTGACGAAGGGCCAAACCTCCAGTGGAGATCGATGCAGCTCTTGGCTTGCTGCTGGGAGAAATTTTACCCAGAGATGCTAAAGAAACCGTGTGGCAGGTGGCTCTGTTAAGTAGATGCTGTGGATACGCTGATTTGGGTGGTTTTAGTGCTGCTAATGCCCACAATAAATTTGAAATTAATTAATAGTCAATGGGCCGCTCCTGCTCGATTTGCAGCTGGGATCTGACAGAGTTTCTGTATTTCCCCAAGTAGGACCAGAACTTCCTCTGAAATCTATCATTATGGAAGAATCCTGATTTTTAGAAGCCATGGATGAATTCATCCCAACCATCCCTTTCCTGGTGCTGTATTTTTTTTCCTGGCTTTGGATTTAAACAGTCCACTGAAGAGCATTTAAACCAAAACCGGGGAATCAGGGGCCATCTGCACAGTCGCACGAGGAATAAACATGCCCATGTATTGTAGGAGAGAGCTTCAGCAGGCCTCAATCCCACCCTGCTATTTCATTTTCTCCTCCAGAAGTTAATACACGTCTCCCTGGCACAGCCAAAGTGTCAGCACAACCCATTTCCCTGACAGAAAGACATTCCCATTATTATTATTAATTTTTAACATAATCCAGCCAGATGGATAAACAAGAGAATGGAGCACTGGGGTGGAAATCCTCTTTCCAGCCAGATGTGCTCCACGGCCCAGGGGTGGGGGGATGGCCGTTTCAGGTGACAAAACCTCGAGAGGGTTTTTTAGGGTTGGGAATGGGAATAACTCCTTATCCTGATCTTTAGGTCTCGACAGCCCCAGGGTGCCATGAGCATCCCAAATAATTTTTAATTGCCTTCTGTGGCATTTCCTCCCATTAAATATTGTGGTTACCTCAACATAAAGAGTGGCCGCTCTGCGCAGGAGTGAGTTTTACTCCTCTGGAGTGAGACAAACTGGGAAGACTGATTCATCCTTTCCCTTCTGTGTCCGAGTCTATTTTATTTCTTATCCATCAAGGCACAGAGCATTTATTTTGCAGGATAATGGATTTGGAGACGCAGCTGCCAACTGCTAAAAGCATCCTTTTCTCTCCCAGAGCCCTGACCCCAAGATTTCCCAGCCCTGCCGATTCCATTGATATTGCCTCAATAGATCATCCCGAGGCTTCCAAACCAGCCCCATTGAGATTTCTCCGAGAAAACACCCAAGTGCTGCAGTTTTCCAGCCACTGCTTTGGCCAGCGACGTTGCTCGCTGTGCCCGTATCCACCAGGAGGGACGATCCGGGGTGACCCCACATTTTTGCAGGGTGCTGGGTAAGGCATTCATCGGGAAGGAGGCTGGATGGGGCCAGGCTGTGCAGGGCTGGGCTGCGCAGGAGCCAGCTCCTCCCTCTCGCTATTTATTCCTCCTCTACCTCGGTGGCCGAGGCTGAATCACCCAGGGCTGAGCGACCAACCAACTCCAAGCCGGTGAGTGTCAGGGGAAAATGGGACGTGGGGGTTTCGGGGGGATAAACCCTGAGCTGGGGGGGGTTTAACACCGAGCACCATCGCAGGGGGTGGGGGGGCTGCCTCCCCTCCCTGCCATCGCCACCTAAAAATAGACGTTTCCAGCTCCAACGGCAAATGTCCTCCTTAAGAGACAGAGCTCTGCTTCTCCGCGCTGCTTGTTTATTTGGGGCTGATTCAGAGCTGATGCTGGTGGGAAAATGTCTTTACCCCCCAGAGCTACTGTGAGGGTTTTGTTCTTTCTTGTGGCTCTCAGCTGTGCAGGACTGTACTTCCCCATTATTTGGGGAGTTAAAAACCACAAAAAGAAGGGGATTTCTGAAAAGCAGGAGTGTCATTTTCAGAAAACAAACTGCCATCCTGCATCCCCCCCCTTCCCCGCAGCCCCAGCCCTGATTTTTTCACCGTCCGTGAGCCAGAACCTTCCCAGCATCACTGGGAGGGTCCGGACACCCCCATTCCTGAGCATCTTCCCACCCTCATCACCGCATCGCTCCTCCACCATCCCCACATCCCTTAATTTCTTCTCCCCCCTCCTGGGCAGCTTAACGAGGTCATTTCTGCCGTTATTTTGGCACCAGGGTGTCGATTTTCCTCTCCAACCCCCAAACCACCTTCTCGCCAGCCCCGCGCACGTAATTGCTGCTTGCGAGCTCTCCTCGTAGCCTCCATTTTCCGCTTCCCCTCTGCCCTGGAGGAGAGATGGGTTTCCTCCCGTTCTCCGGCACAGCCGTGGGTATAAATCCCCCTGAGATATTCACTGCCAGAATTCATCCCTCACCGCCTGCCTTCGCCCGCAGATGGGGAGAACGGAGGAGGAAGGTTCAGAAGAACCGAGGTGGGGGAAGATACCCGTGAAGCCATTTGGTGATATAATTTAATAAGAATAATAACGTTACGGTCACACTGTAAATAGTCTTTCCAAGCCTGAAGCAGCAGCTCCCCGCTCCCAGTCGCACGCAGGGGCTTTGGGCCAGCGGCCGCTTGTACTGGGGGTGAGGCTCAGCTCCCAGAGGAGCTCGGTAATTAGCACGAGCACGACGAAACCTTTGCCATGTTCATTAGAGCTCCTTTCTGGCGAAGGCAATTAGAGGAGCAGGTCGGTGTTGCCAGGCTGGAATGTCCTCCAGGGCTTTGCCATGACCTGTTTTCATCCAGGGATTGATACCAACCCCCCCCCCCCCTTCCCTTAGAACTCACGGTGGGGACTTGCACACCTTCCAAACCAAAAAAGGTAAACCAAACGGAAACAAAAAGAGTTGCTGATTTGCTGCTTCCCCATCTTGTTTCCTGTTTTTTTGAAGCACCCATGGCATGTTCACCCATCCGAGTTTTTACCGTGTCTTTCAACTATTTTGACCCCCCCCCGATCCCTCCTCGCTCACTCCCCTCCCTCGTCAGTGAGTGCTGCAGAGTGAGGGAGACAGCAAACCTACTCGAAAGCAAACTGCTTGCACCCCATGTTTTTTTCCATGAGACGGTATCAAAGAGGCAGCCTGAGCCTGGCTTTCCTCCCTGTCACAAGGGACAGACTCTTGCATCTTCCCTGCTGTCTTAATTAAGCTGCTCGCCAACGATCCCAACCAAAACGCTGACATTAAAGAGCCTTAATTCAGACATTTCCAGGTATAAGACCGTATCTTTCGCAAGGGCAGGGGTAGAAAGAAAAAACATCATTATCTGAGCCTGAAGAGAGGTTAATTTGCTTTTTATGGACCATAAACCCACAGCTAACATGCAACAGAAGAATTTCTGACTTAACCAGGGGTTTGTTCTGCCCGTTGGTGCTGTTTAGGGCAATATCTCGCCAGAGACCATCATCTGTTATCTGCATTAAACTTAATCTCCGGGCTGAGTGGTGACTCATGAACAAGCTGGTCCATTAATTGCTGCAGAAACCCCCACTCAGGACCCAGGCCTTAATTGTTTCTTGCTGTAACATGAGGCAGAGAGTGCATCTGAAGGATGCTGCAAAATGCCCACCCACACTCTGCCGGGAACGCTTTCCTCTCCCTTCCCAGCACCCTGGAAGCACTGGGGGGGGGGATTTTGGGGGACAACTCAACCTCAGGAATGGCTGAGCTCTGTTCCTCAAGGAACCCTGTGCTATTTCTGGTCTCGCACGTTAAACGCGATGGTAACAGCAATTCAGTGCTCCTTGGCACAGCGAGGAGGCATCCAAAGGGATTTCTGCAGCTTGGGAGGTGTTTTCCCAAGGTCTTTCCAAAGGATTTGCAGACCTGGTGCATACTGTACAGGCCAGATTATAACACAGGGAGAGAAACGGCTCCTAAAGTGAGATTTCATCCTCAGCAGCTAAGGCAGGAACCGCCTGGCACGGCCCCAGGGTGCCAGCAGCAAAACACTGCGTAAGCAGATACTCACAAACACATTAAACTCGAAAAACGCTGTTCTTTGGGTAAAGTCTGTTGCGCATAAACTTGGCCAAAACACACTGAATTTCATTCTTTGGGGGAAAAAAAAGTCCAGCCTTCGGGGCAAGGCTGGGCCCTGCCTTCCTCACTACACAAAAGCTTTGAGGTTGGGCTGTATCTGTTCATAGCCATCAACCCTTGCACATCCAAAATCTTTTAGATCTTATCTCATCCAGTTGGATACAGCAGGTTTGATATGTGGATTTTTACCTTCCAACCAAGTGAAATATTTTTTCCCCCCAAAGCTTTTCATCTACTTCTTAAAATTGCCATCACTAGCAAAGGATCTGTTGGAGGGGATATATATATATTTAAATATAAATAAATCTAATATATTCAAGAATACATATCTAAAAATAAAGGGGAGTGGGGAGGATAAAGATGCCTTTAAGTCCAAAGCTTTTCATTCTGCTGTTGAATTAAAGGGGAAAATGAGTTTTATGTGATGCATAATTAAGGGAGACTAAAGCCCGTGGGGTCTCTGCCTCCTCTGCCTGTAACGCTGCCTGTCCTTGTGTCCCGCAGCCATGGCCAGGCTCCTCCTCACCTGCTGCCTGGTGACCCTGCTCCTCATCTCCTGGACCGACATCGCCTTCTCCAAGAAGGGCAAAGGGAAACCCAGCGGAGGCGGCTGGAGCACGGGGAGCCACCGCCAGCCCAGCTACCCCCGCCAGCCCAGCTACCCTCAAAATCCTGGTTATCCCCACAACCCCAGCTACCCCCACAACCCAGGCTACCCTCACAATCCTGGCTACCCCCACAACCCTGGCTACCCTCGCAACCCTGGCTACCCTCACAACCCCGGATGGGGACAGGGTTACAACCCATCCAGCGGAGGAAGCTACCACAACCAAAAGCCATGGAAACCCCCCAAATCCAAGACCAACTTCAAGCACGTGGCCGGAGCGGCAGCAGCGGGTGCCGTGGTGGGAGGCCTGGGGGGCTACGCCATGGGACGCGTCATGTCGGGGATGCACTATCACTTTGACAGCCCCGACGAGTACCGATGGTGGAACGCGAACGCGGGGCGGTACCCCAACCAGGTTTACTACCGGGATTACAGCAGCCCCGTCACGCAGGATGTCTTTGTCGCCGACTGCTTTAACATCACGGTGACCGAGCACAACATTGGACCTGCCGCCAAGAAGAACGCCTCGGAGGCTGGTGTGGCGGTGAACCAAACAGAGATAGAGATGGAGACCAAGGTGGTGACAAAGGTGATCCGGGAGATGTGCATCCAGCAGTACCGCGAGTACCGCCTGGCCTCCGGCATCCGGCTGCATCTTGCCAATGCCTCCCTTGCCGCCCTCCTCCTCCTCCTTCCCCTCTTCGCCATGCACTGATGTGCTCTGGATCCCATGGCTTCAAGATGCCGCCCTTGTCCCTGCGGGGACCACCCGACCCTCCCTGTTCCCGCTTTCGGTCATCTTTGGTGAAGAGCCTTTGGGGCGCACGGGCACCGACACTCCCCATCGCCTCCTCGGAGGCTCCAGTTTAGGTAACCGGATGAAAATTTCCTTCTTCACCTCAAACGCATCCCCGGCGTGGCAGGACAGTGATGGAGCTGGATGCCCAAAGAAATGGCCTTCACCACCTCGTCCTCCTTGGGGCCACCCCGAGAGGGACTGGACAGAGAGGAGGGTCCTCACCAGGTCCTCGGCATCCCTGCAAGAGCGTTTCCGAAAATCCTCTGTGCTAACAAGCAGGGTTTTACCCAATTCCCTTAATCCCATCGCCACCAAACCCCCTCCCCCAGGGCACACCGCAGAGTCACATCCGAGCACCGAGACACCCCGCGAGCACCAACGCACCCCACGGAGGTTTTAGAAGACTCAGATATGGCTTTTACGAGCAAAAATCTGCCAGGTTGCAATTTTAACCCTTTAATCCCAAAACTGCCCTTCCTCGTGTACATAGGGACCTGCCCACCCACACCTTGCATGCTGCAAACACCTCCTGCAGCAAGGCACAAAAATAGTCTTTTTTTTTTATTTTATTTTAATTTCTCCTGCAGCAAGGCTGAAGTCCTGACCAGGTTTCAGTTGCCCCCTCACGCCGCTTTGCTTTCAGTTGAGCCTCACTGCCTTTCTTAACCCATCTAAAGGCAAAAAGTGCTGCTGAATGCCCCAAAATGAGAATGCTTGGTGTGTTACAGCCCAAGTAATCTTGGATGCGCTGTAGGTGACAAGTCACACACACTTCAACACCTTGAGCTAAGGGACACTAAGATAACAGCAAAAAGGATGCTTGGGAGGGTCAGACACATAGCAGGAGACTTAAATGAGCTACATCAGATGGCTGCAGCAAGCAGCATCAGGAAAGCCAAGCCCGAGGGATGAGAGACGCTTAAAAACCCCCCCGATGTTTTGTAAGCTATTTGTGGAAGCAGCGGGTGAAACTTTTGCTTCTCACATTTGGGCCGGCGCTGGGTTGGGCACAACCCACGAGCACATCTGTAAAGTTGCGCTTGTCGCCCCGAGTTATATTTAATATCTCTCGTGTAGTTTGGTTTGGTTGGGTTTTTTTTTGAATGACACCGTCCTAAGTGATTTTTCGCATCAGTGTAAGCTAAGTAAAGAGATATATATATATATTTTAAAAAAGAATGTAGAGACAAGAGATCTTTCAGGATATTCACTGGAAAAGCAGGGCTTTGAGGTAACCAGTACTTTGTGATACGCAGATGTTTTGTAAACCCGCAACGGTGCATGCGCACGATTTGCCGTTCCGATACTTTTCTAAGTGTTCGACGTCTGGTACAAATTAAAACGGATAAAGCCAAGCTGCCCGTCGGCCTCCTTCCTGCAAACGGCTCTCGCCCGTCCCCGCGGCGCCGCAGACAGAAGGGGCATTTTCCACCCGGGCTGCCGCTGCTGCCCAGCCTGTGGGCGCCTTTGTTCCCTCCTGGCACTGAACCTGGCCCGAACCCCACGTCCGAGTTAACCTTTTCCCCTCCCCGGCTCCCACGAACGGTATCTCCTCCAGGGAATATTTTCTAATACAGCTGATGTGCTGGTTGGTACAGGTTGGGGCCAGGGATTCCTTCTCCCGTCCCTTCTCCAGCCAGCATCCATTTATTCCTTGTATTGCCTCCACGTATTTTCTGTCTAATAATAAAGAGTTTTTACATTTGCTGTTTCAGTGGCTTTAAGCCCACCGAACTTCACACGAAGCCCAAAGCCCTGCTTAATGTTGCCAGAATTCCAAATCTCCCCAGTGCCAAAGTCAGCATCGCCAGATCCCAGCATGGGGGGGGGGGGAAGGAAGGGACCTCTGGGGATGCTCTGGTGCCACCCCCCTGCTCCATCCAGCAGGGGCACCCAGAGCAGGGGCCCAGCAGCGCAGGGTCCAGCCGGGCTGGGAATCTCTCCAGAGGAGACTCCACAGCCTCTCTGGGCAGCCTGGCACAGGCTCCCACACCCTCACACCAAACAAGTTTCTCCTCCTACTCAGCTGGAACCTCCTGGTTTTCAGTTGGTGACTGGTGCCCCTTGTCCTGTCCCTGGGCACCACTGAGCAGAGTCTGTCCCCAACCTCTCCCCCTGGGGCCCTTTATCTCTTGCTCAGCATTGCTCAGCTCCCCTCTCAGGCTGCTCTTCTCCAGCTGCACAGCCCCAGGGCTCCCAGACAACCAAAAGAAGGGGGGAAAAAAACCCAACAATCAACACCCAAAAATGTCAACCAAAAGGAGGAAAAAAGGCCCAAAGAAGGGATAAAATACCCTAAGTAAGGATAAACCTCAACTTTCTCAGGCAAGCACGTGGCTGTGGCCAGGAAGGGCTGGCAGCAGGTCCTCAGCAAACTCCCCTGGGCAGGGTCTGACCCCAGCAGGCAGAGAGACAAAAATGCTGATTTTTAGCTCCCAAGCCCCCCCTCCTCCCTGCACATCACCCCAGGCCAGGGAACCCGCTCCAGCCCCCTGGGCAGGGGAGACACTGATGTCAGTGGTGCTCAGGTGAGCTCACACAGCACCCCATTTTCCAAGCAGTGTGGGGTCTTGCACGGGAAACTGGGGTTTGTGGTTGTTACTGGAGCCCTGTGCTCGCTGCCGCGTGGTCAGCAGTGAGATGAGCTTTCCTGGCTCTGGCAGCACTCAAGCAGGACATGGGGACACAATCTGAGCCAAGTACTTTAAGGATGGTTGGATCTAACCACCCTGCAGCCCTCTTGGCCCCTAGGAGTTGGACTGGCTAAATTAATCACTCCGTATTAATTACCTAATACTCCAAAGCCCAGAGCCTTGCTGCCAGGTGAGAATGGGCAGTCTTTCCAATTTACCAGTCTGATAAAAAAGTAGAAAAATACAAATGCAATAAAAATTCTGTGTTGCTTTTTATCCTCTCCTCCAACTCGCCCATCCCACTGTGCTTTGCATCCCTCATCTCCACCAAGAAGCATCTCCCATGAAGGCAGAACAACTGAATATGTTTGCCTTGCCTCGAAAATAAAAGAAACTGCAAAAAGATGATTTTTTTAGTGCATGGCTGGATGGTTCACAGAGAGGCGGAGGGGAAATCATTTTATCTGGAGAACTGAAGTGCAAAGCAAGCGGCCAAGCCTCACCCGGGTCTGGTTTGATCCCCGCTCTGATCCGACGCTGGGGATCAGTGGAGCTGCATCGCCGAGCAAACAGCTCCATCTCCTGTCCGAGCCCAGCCCCGGCTCCCAGGATCAGCCCTGGGGAGGGTTTCACAAACCCAGGTCTTCCAAAGACCCCTCCAAAATTAGGCTGAGCTTTGCATCCGTCCGGAGCTCACTCGGTGGCTGTTGCTGGGGAGCAGCCCCGCTTCCCAGGCAGACACCCAGCCCCGAAAGCATCCAGCTAAAGGCGATTCAGGAGGACTTGGCCTCTTTTAAGGCTTTTTCCTGCAGCGCAGCCCTTTGCAAGGGCTAGGGAAGGAGTTGGGGTGGGAGATCGGAGCATCTCCCCATGCGTTTCACACTGGCAGGGGTGGAAAAGCAGGGAAAATGTGGGACCGTGATGTAAGGAAGCACGGGATCATCCCCCCGGCGTGTCAGAGCTCAGGCTGCAAACCAGGGCCAGGAGGGGACAATGCTCATGGTGGGGTCCAGACATTGAATCAGAGAATGGTGGGGGTTGGGAGGGACCTCTGGAGATCACCGAGTCCAACCCCCCTGCCCCAGCAGGGTCACCCAGGGCAGCCCGCACAGGAACAGAGCCAGGGGGGCTGGAAAGGCTCCAGAGAAGGAGACTCCACAGCCTCTCTGGGCAGCCTGGGCCAGGCTCTGGCACTGGAACAGGGAAGAAGTTTCTCCTCATGTTGAGGTGGAACTTCCTGTGTTCCAGTTTGTGCCCATTGCCCCTCATCCTATCCCAGGGCACCACTGACAAGAGCCTGGCCCCTTCTCCTTGCCCCCCACCCTGCAGATATCTGTGAACATTCACAGCCCATTGCTGTCCCATGGGTAGCTTATTGTCCACCAGGATGCCAAAGCCCCTCTCCATGGGGCTGCTTTCCAGCAGGTCTACCCCTCACCTGTACCGGTCCATGGTGTTGTTCCTCTCCAGGTGTAGGACTCTACACTTGCCCTCGTTGGACTTCGTTAGATTCCACCTTGCCCAGCTCTCCAGCCTGTCCAGATCTCACTGGATGGCAGCACAGCCTGCTGGTGTCTCAGCCACTCCTCCCAGTTTGGGATCACCAGCAAACTTGCTGAGGATCCTCTCTGTGCCTTCACCCAGGGCACTGATGAAGATGCTGAATAAGGCTGGACCCAGAACTGACCCCTGGGGAACACCACAACTTACAGGGCGCCAGCTGGACTCTGCACCCCTGATCACAACCCTCCGAGCTCTGTTGTTCATCCAGTTCTTGAACCATCTCCCTGTCTGCTTTTCTAACCCACGCTTCCCGAGCTTTCCCACGAGGGTGTTATGGGAGACAGATGCAAAAGCCTTGCTGAAGTCAAGGTAGACACCATCCACTGCTCTCCCATCTACCCTTCAGTCACACCACCAGAGAAGGCTATCAGATTAGTCAGCCAGTCTAGATGCAAATTCTGTGCTGGGAAAATGTAAATTGGAGCTATGGGTGGAGTTTCTGCCGGGTCTATTGCTTGTTTCAAACAAGGACATTTAAATAATAACCCCTTGGCACGTTACAGGAATTTGGTCACCCTAAGAAACACGAGGACAGGCTTTTGAGCAGGGCCTGTTGGGACAGGACAAGGGCTGATGGTTTGAAACTAAAATAAAGGAGATTCAGACTGGAGGGAAGGAGAAATTGTTGGTGTGAGGGTGGTGAGAGCCTGGCCCAGGCTGCCCAGAGAGGTGGTGGCTGCCCCATCCCTGGCACCATTGCAGGGGAGGTTGGGGGGGCTCTGAGCACCCTGCTCTAGCTGCAGATGGCCCTGCTCCCTGCAGGGGGGTTGGGACAGATGACTTTTAAGATCCCTTCCCACCCAAACCCCTCTAGGATTCTAAAAACCCCACCCATTCCAAGGAAACACGACCACCTCACAGAGAGCCAGGATCAAAATTACCCTGTTGAGGGACTTAACTGCTGGGGTTGGTTCTTGTAACTGCCGCGGGTTTCTTGGGGATCCCAAATATTTTGCTTGGTGCCTTTTTATTTTCTTTGCTCCCAGCTGCTGCAACTGAACCAGGTTTTAGGGAAGGTTCAACCTGCCAGGACAGGGACAAGAGAAGAAAACACAGATGCTAGAGAGGAAAGCAGCCCCACTATCCCTTTTAAGCTCTTCCCAGGGAGTCTTTTTATCCTCTTGGCCAAATATGAAGCACCTGAGGAAGCATCAGTCCCACAGCTGGGTGAGTTTTGGGCTGAGGAGGCTAAAGACTGGGGCAGGTTTGATCACATCAAAGCCAGGGAGATGGGAGGGGGTTTGTATGTGAGTATGATGTTCACAACTCCCCCTCCTCGCAGCATCCCTTGAAGGTGCATCTGGAGTTGGATCCAACCCGGGCTGCGTCTGGTGGTAAACACACTGGACTTGGTTAAAGTAACAGAGGATGTCTCAAGGCCAAACTTTATTGCAAGGCAGAGAGGTCCATTTTCAAGCCCCACATCCCCTATGCCCTGCCCCACCCCCAGGAGTCCCAGTGCTCTTTTTGGGGGAAAGGAGCATTTTTTGGTAAAGCTGTGCAAGGGGAAACCAGAGCTGAGTTCTGGTGGGGCTGATCCAGCATCTCTCCAGGTGCAGATATCCACACATCCTTGCAGGGCTGGATTTGCTCATGTACATGCTCTTGCAGATGGGGGTTTGCAGGATCTGGCCAGCTCCTGGGTGGCCCCGTGAGCATGGGGATGGCTGCCCAGCTCCGGCTGCTGGTGCAGGGTCCCGTGGTGCCAGCAGAGGGAAACTGAGGCAGTGGCAGAGCATCTCTTCCATCTCCCCAAGCCACATCTAATCTCCCAGGAAAGTCATTCACTAAGAAATCCCATGGGGCTCATCCGGCCGGGGGTCACCCGGGGTCCCCTCCCCATGCTCAGCGCTGCAGCTCGTGGCTGATGAAGCAGATGGTGGGTGCCAGCAGCAGAGCGGGGCCGATGCCACCGCGCTGGTCCCCAGGTGCCTTGTTGGGAGGTCCCTGCTTGGCACCCATGTCGGGCCAACTCGGGGCGTGAAAGCCGCCCGCCGGCGGGGGCTGCCGGGCGACCGGGAGGCCGTGACCCAAGCGGGACGGCCGCGGGCGCCCCAAAAGCCCCATGCCGTACCCTGCGGCAGCGCCGGCCGCGATGGCCCCCGCCACCTTCGAGCCGCGCCCGGGGGTTCCACCGCTGCGGGAGATGGCCCGAAAGCCCCCGCGCAGCCCCCCGCCACCGCCACCGCCGCCGCCTCGCCCGCCGGTTCTCCCGACGGCTCCTCGGCGGCCGCCGGCGACGTCGCTGAAGAGGGCGAGCAGCAGCATCACCGCCCAGCACCAGGCGTCGCGGGGCCTCATCCTGCCCGACCTGCGAAAGGGGCACAAGGGGGGATGGTGAGCGCAGGGGTCCCGGCCCCCTGTGCCGCATGGTTTGCCTGAGGCTTGGGCCAACCTGTGTTTAATGTAGTGCATATATTTCATGTATTATTGAATGTATTCAACACAGCCAATAGATGGAATTGAATAGATTTGCCGGTGCGGTGCAAGGCGAACGCTCCTGACACCCCGAGCAAAGCTGCACCTTCACTTTCCCACCCCGCTGCAAAGCGCCGAGAGCATCGCGACGCGAGTCCCCCTGCCCCCCACCCTGCAACCCTTGCAGCCAGCGGCTGAGCAAACAGGCTCATTGTACCGAAGCTGCTGAGCCATCGCGGCCCCAAAATGGTCCCAAAAACAGCAGGAGCCGTGTTGACAAAAGCCTTTTGAAAAAGCAGAGCCCCCCTGGCCGGCCGCCCCGGCCACAGCATCCCTGCGTCAGCAATTCCCTCCCGTGGCCCCTGCGAGAAGGTGCCAGGCCTGACCCTCTCCCCTCCACCTCTTGAAACCCAGTGCTTCGAAAAAAAAAAAAATTCAGGCTTGAATTGCTTAATTTGCCTCTTTTTTGCTGCCCTGCTCCTCCAAGGAAGGTGATTTAAAAGCCCAGAGAAGTGTGTGTCCCCCTTCCAGCTGTTTGCAGCTGCCTGGCCACTGCTGGAAATGCCACAGACATGGGCAGCAAACTCTGCAAAATCGAAGACATCAGTTGGGTTTTTTTTCCCCCTTCCTATTTTCCCCCCTCTTTATTTCCCCTACGATACCCAAGCTTGTGGATCACAACGTGGGGAAAACCCCAGAGCCGAAGCAGCAGGGCAGAGTACCGTGCCTCCCTGAGCTGTTCCCCTCATCCCAATCCCAATCCCAACCTCCAGGCTCACATGGGTGCCGAAACCCTCCACCTTCCCCCTTCCTATCTACCCAGTTCCTCCTCTTTTGACCCCTCTCCTCCGTGCCGAGGCTGCCGCCCTTACCCGTGCAGCCGGTGCCTCGCTGCTGGTGGCTCTTCCCGTCTGCGCCCGCTGGGCTCCACTCCCGTTGGACTTTTCCCAGTGGATGAAGCTTTGGCAAGAGGAGCCAACGTCACTCGTATCCCCCTCCCGCCGGGCGGGGAGGGATAAATGGGCTTCAGTGGGCCGGATAACGTGGAGCTGTCGGCTTCGGGGACTAAAAGCAAAATGTGGCTGGGGATAACCTGGGGATGCAGAGAGCTCAGCCTCGAGGGGGAAAAACCCCTGAATATTATCAGGTTTAAAACTCCATGGGTTTAAAACAAGGCTAAGTACCTTCTACGGGTGAGTTTTACCTGCTGGAAGGGAAATATCCAGAGGATGGGGCCCGTTGACCGTGGTGCATGGGGATAAATCATCGCTAAGGGCTTGATAAACGATAAAACAGACCAGTATTCTCCCCAGGATCCTCCAGCAATTTAATTGTGGGTCTCCAGAACAGCAGGGCAGGAGCATTTCCTCTTGGGAAACTTCTCTGCTGGGGTTCAGGCAGCTTTTACTCTTCTCCCTCACCGCTCCCAGCCCATGCGGAGCCCATTTCAGTGGCATTTTGATCCACAAAGTGTTTTATTTTGAAGAAGCCAAGCTCTGACTCTGGGAGGGGGTTTCATTCTGTATTAAGTTGCTACATATTTTGTTTTCTTGTTAATGAAGCAATGCCACAGTCATCCTTCAAACACAGGAAAAGCTTCTCTTGCTGTACAACACTTTCCCCAACGTGTGTTAAAGGTGGAAAAGGTACCATTAAAATAAAAAAAAAGTCACAAAGATACATCGCAAAAACTCAAGGGAGGGAGAAAGTAAGGAGTTTTAGTTCACATCGAGGTATAAAATTGATATTGCTGGTTTTGCCTGGGAGGGAAAGAGGCTCTTTCAGGTGGGATGGTGGCAGAGGAGCCAGTCCCGGTCCCGACTGCACCGGGAGGATGAGGTGGCACCGCTGCAAAACCGATTTGCTCATTGACACCTTCGTTATTTCCGCCTCTCCCTCTTCCCGCTCCCCTCCCGGCCGTGCGGACAGCACCCCGCGAGGGATGCTCAGCACCCGCAGCTATCCTGCGAGCACTGTTTGGCGTGCTCCGGCTCCCAGAGAGGTTTGACATCCTGTTTGTCTGGGTTTTTAAAAAGCCCCTAATATTAGTGCAAACTAGAGCGGGGGGAGGAGGGGGCTACGCGACCAGCGGCGGGTGAGGGGAACACACCGGGAAGAACCTGCGCTTTCCGCTGTCCATCCAAGGGTCAGTCCCCAGGTTTGCTTTCGGCAGCAAAAGGGTTAAACGCGTCCTTTTCCTCGGCACCCCCTTCCCCCCCTCCCCGCAATTCGCATTCGACCTTTTCTTTTGCAAAAGCTTCCTGTCACCCGCAATTATTGCAATAGAAATGTGCTTCTTTTTTCTGTGGGGTTTGTTTTGTTGGCTTTTTTTTTTTTTTTTTAAAAAAAGAGGAATTCTTTGTGCTCTCTTGAGATGAGCAGTGGGTCACTCCAGGAGCGAGCAGCTTCAAACTTCAGCCCCAAATTCCTGTAGCCCTTGTCCTGCTCATGGATTTCCTCTGTTCTTTTTCTTTTTCCCCCCCCGCTCTGTTATTTCCAGGGATTTGAGATTGTGGCTGAAGCTGCCACTGGCCAGAGTCTTGCTGGGAAAGCCCCCGTTTGCAGAGGAGGAATCCCCCCGAAGGTGCTGGGCCAATGAAGGCCGGGAGGATGGTCTGGCTCAGAGCTGGACTGAGCTGGACCGACGGGGATTGGGATGCGGTACAGCTCGTCCCGCGGGCAGACGGCTCTGCGAAGCATCTCACATGGCCGTCGGACCCTCGGAGATCTCCTCCAGCCTCTGCTCGATCATCAGCCGGAGGATGGAGTATCTGGAGAGGATGACAAAGGAAAGGAATCTTGCAGCCCCGAGCTGGGCTTTTAACCCAAACTGCCAAGAAAACCCTGGAAAAATGCAAAGCCCCACGGCGCACGCATGCATTCAGGATGCGAGGCTGTGCAAACGAACTTTTGGCACCCAAATAACCCCCTGACGATGTCCTTAACCCTCAACATCTCCCCTCAACGCCACCAAGCCCGGCGTACTTGCGCATTAGCTTCTTCACTTCGCGATCCTCCTCTTCCTCCAGCTTCTGGATGAAGCTCCTGAGGACGGGCATCTCAAATTTGATGTACTGAGCAACCTGGGTGGGAGAGAAACGCCCCGCGGGGTGATGAAGAGGGCGATGCAGTGACCGCGTGAGGCTGAAGGCGGCCCCATGGCATCCCCTCCCCAGATTCAACGGGGGAAAACAAGGAGCCCCCACGACTTTTGCAACAAGCCCTGAAAGAAACCACGGTTCCCCTGCGTGGCATCAACATCAGCTTGTGCAAACAAGTACGAATTAAATTATTGTGAAACAAATCCACCGCGGGTTTAGTTTATTTGATTGTCCCCACTTGGCTCCTTCCTACGATGAGCTCTGCACATCCTTGAGGGGTCACCGCCGGCTCTTTAAGCCCAAGGAGACCCCAGAACAATCCGTTCGTGCTGCGATGCCAGCAGCAGGCAGGAGGGAGCCGGCAGATGGCACAAAGGAGCAGCGCCACGCAAACCCCGTTACACCGGAGGCTGCCCTGTGGAGCTGTGGTGCTGAGGGCCATGGTCCCTGGCAGTGCTGGGGGAGCAGTTGGACTTCATGATCTTAAAGGTCTTTTCCAACCTAAACCATTCTGATTGATGGTCCCCAGCATGGAGACATCCCCCCAGTTTTCTGGCCCCAGCTGCATCCTGAGACTATCCAGAAGCGAGGAGCATCCCGTGCTGGCAAACTCACATCATAGGTGACTTCTTCGACCTGATCCTTCTCCATGAGGAAGACCTTGGAGACCTGCTCGCAGGGGCCTTGCAGGATGCGGGCAATCAGGGGGTAGTCGCTGGCTCGCAGCTTCTGCTTCTCTGCAACACCAAAAGCACCGGTGTTTGGCCGGCGGAGGACGGGGCTTTGCCGCAGCCACCCCGCCGGCTGTGCCGGGAGGTGTTTTGTGGACTCACCTCCGCTGGTGTGGACGATGTACAGCGCGAACTCCTCCGCCGAGTTTTCAATCTGAAGGGAGATGTAAATCGCTATTAAACGCCCCTGTTTCTACCCTAGACTTGCCCAGCAATTACAAGAAAATCCTGTTATTTTGCCCCACCCGTCCACTTTATAGCCATGGGATGTGAGCTCCCTGCGCCAAGCAACCCAGGAGCATGGTGTGGGGAGCGTCTGACGTACCTTGAATTTATTGAGCAGCAGTTTGAGGACCTGGGGGGTCGTCATCGTGCTGTTTATCCGGACGTTGGTGACGGAGCCGTATGCAGGCGTGAACACGGATGTCTGCGGGGTGCAAAATCCATTTAACCCCCTTCCAGGCTGGGATTTCCCCATCCATCCATCCATCCATCCATCCATCCGGAGAGGTGATGGGGGGGCTTGGGGCTCACCTTATGGTTGTAGAAGTGCCCATTGATGGAGAAGCGATGCCGGCGGATGCGCCGCTGCTCGCTGGGGGTGCGGGCCGTGCCCCGGCGCCGGACGCCCACGTCGCTCCGTGTCCGCATCAGCTGTGGGGTCTCCTCTGGCTGCACCTTGGTGGCTGCAAAAGAGCCGGGGGGAGAACGGGGCTGAGGGGGGGTGGGGGGTGGTGAGGACCCCCCGGGGTCAGCAGCATCTCCCTGCTGCAAAATAACTCCTGGGATACACAGAGTCACAGAACGGTGGGGGTTGGAAGGGCCCTCTAGAGATCATCCAGTCCAACCCCCCTGCCAGAGCAGGGTCACCCAGGAAAAAGTTTCTCCTGCTGTTTCCATGGACCCTCCCGTGTTCCAGCTTGCACCCCTTGCCCCGTGCCCTGTCAGTGGACGTCCCTGAGCAGAGCCTGGCTCCATCCTCCTCACACTCACCCTTTACATGTTTGTAACCATTCCTGAGGTCACCCCTCAGTCTCCCCCAAGCTCCAGAGCCCCAGCTCCCCCAGCTTTTCCTCAGCAGGGAGATGTTCCCCTCTCCCCATGGATGCCAAAGTCCCCATCCCAGGTGGGCTGCACCCCTAAAAACTTCCCAGGACAGATTTAACCCACCAATTTAAACCACAGCAGCTACTGGTTTATTCTCCCCCAGCTTCTGAAGCAGCCTATTAATTCAGAATTAACAGCGGAAATCCAGGCTGCTACCTGGCTAAAGCCTCTTCTCCCTGAGCATCTTTACTCGCTTCTTCATAATTTAACATTTTTTTATCCTCCTTCCCCTTAATGAGAACAGGCAAACGAGGCCAACGCTTCAGATCTCGGCATGAAAACTGGCCAGGCTCCAGGTTATTATAAACTCGCTCTTCATCCATTTTTAATGAACCTCTCAGGCTCGAGCTGGGATGGTTTCATTCAAAGCATGTCAGCAGCGAGAAAAATCTGCGGTGCGCTGCTCCAGATGCACGCCACGGGCCACGGTGACTAAGCACTCACGAGGAGCCGCGCACGCAAGTTGTGCGCCGGGTTTTACAGCCTTACGGAGGAACCCATGTAATAAAATACTCCTTTTTTCAGAGAATGAACACCATGTGACCGGCTGAAGTAGCTGCTGGGTCATTTCTGCGGTGCGATACGTTGCGGGCATCGCCCAGGCAAGCTTTAATGAGGGGCGGTGGGGGAAGGAGAACGTGATGAGGGGGGAGATCTGAAAGAGAAAGGGGAAAAGCTGGAGGATCAAGGATGGGGCCAAAGGGTTTCACGGATCAATGAGTTTTGCAAGTGCTCGGCTCCTCCCCAAGCCAGGAGGTGGACGAGCATCCTGAAGCCCAAAGGATTATCTGGGTTTTCTCTGCCTCCGGGGTGTGTTTCCATAAAGGCATCCAAAAAAACTCCAGCAAACAACAAAAACCAAACCCAAACACCCCCCACCCCTCCAACATCTGCAAAATGCCCCGACTGAATGAGGGAAAACGCAGAGAGCAAGCTTTTCCCGTGGGACTTGCCAGTAGGTGAGCCCCTGTCCCACGGATCACTGCACGGGGCTCAAAACAAGGGGTTAACGAGGTGCCGGGGCTGACGAGCAATTCCCTCTCTACAGAGGAAAAACCAGGGAGGGGAAAAAGGCCCAACAAACCAACAACTGTGCAGAAATGTTGACTTCCCCATGGTAACGGCACTTCCCACCGGCGCCTATTCTGCTTCCCTAAAAGTGGAGCCGCCGGGAAGGGGAAGCGCCGACATCCTTTTCCCTACGATCCCACGAGGCTTTTGGCTTCATCCTCCTATTGCTTTCCAAGCTCCTCTCCACCACATCCCGCCGCAGACCTTTGCCTGAGCTGAAAGCCCTTAGGAACGGGTTTCAGGCCATCGGGGTTAAGATTTCTTTTTCCTTGCGGCAATTAAAGGAATTAAACATCAGCGCTTTGGAAACGGCTTAAAGGAACCTAGAGCAAGACGGGGACACTGATTTCGGGAGGAAAAAAGTCCCTGTTTCGTATTTTCTCAACTCAGACTGGAGCCGTTCCCCATCTCCTGGCCAAATCCAACTGGATCTGAGCCTGGCTCACCTGCGCCACTGCCGGGAGCCTCCGCGTTCGGTGCAGCCTCCGCAACCGTAACCTGGATGTCTGGCAAGGTGCTGGGCTTCAGCACTGACCTGTCAACAAACCAAGCTCGTGGGTGCCCCCTTAGCGCGCAGCCGCCGAGGGAATGAGAAGCAGGATCCTTTCCCTCCCGAGCCCCCGGGACTGAGAGGAGCAGCTCCTTCTCCCTGGGGATTTAGCGGGAAGGGTTTGGAAAAGGGGGAGGCGTAGATGAAAGGGGGGGTGGGATGTCCGTGATAAAGGGAGTGTCTGTGCAAGGGCACAGACAGGGCAGGGGTCTTTGCAAAAAAGGGGGGGTTGTGTGTTTGGAAAAGGGTTTTTTTCACAAGGAAGGGGGTTGGAAAAAGGGGGGGGTTTGGTGCAACACGGGTAGTCACAGGGTTACAACCCAGCAAGCCATGGCCAGGGAGGGGGTGTCTGTGTCGGGGGTGAGGGAAGGTGTGTGTTCGTGTGTTCTGCTCACCCGTGGGCTCCCAAGTTGCAGCCCGAGTGCCAGGAGGAGGAGGAGGGTGGCGGGCGGATGCGCTGGTTGTCGTCCTGCATCTGGAGGCGGATGGGTCGCCGCAAGCCCCACGAGATGTTCAGCAGCCCCTCCACAATGAGCTCGCCTTCCTCCTGGGCGAGAGACGGGCAGCTCCGCACCCCCAGCGCAAACCGCCCTGGGCATCGCGAAGAGGCCCTCCTTGGACCTCACAAGTCTGGATTCAATCTGATACCCTGATTTTTTTTACTCTCCTGCCCTGGTGGGGTTCCTGCCTTGGGGGTTTCTTACCTCGCGGTGCCGCAGCTGTAAGTTTTGCCCTTCGTAGTAGATGTTGTACGTCTTCAAGTGTAAGAGCAGCTCATTTCTGGGGGGGGGAAAAATGGGAAAGATCGTAGAATCATAGAATGGATTGAGTTGGAAGGGACCTTAAAGCTCTCCCAGTTCCAACCCCTGCCATGGGCAGGGACAGCTCCCACTAGAGCAGGCTGCTCAGATCCTGGGAGGAGGTGCAGAGGAGCACAGGGAGATGTTGCAGGCGCACTCGGTCCCTGGTGTGGTGCCCCCTGAGCTGGACAGACGGAAATCTGGGGGATCTGGGAGAAAGTCGGAATTGCCTTCCAGGGTCAGGCTGGGCAATGGACCTGCCATGCTGCTGGTGGACCCAAACCAGCTTCATTTTGGACAATTTTTGGTCTTTTGCTGCCTCTAGCCCTCTCTTACTGCGGATAGCTGCTGCAGCTTCAACAAGGAGTTGCCCTTTGTAGCCGTGATTAGGGGTGAGCTCCCTACAACCGTGTCCTCCATAAACTGCAAAAGGACACGAGGAAACCCGTCAGCTCTCAGTGGAACTGGTCACAAGGCTGAAAACCAAGGAAAATTCAGAGTGCCCAAGCCCTGGGGTCATGCTGGAGTCACAAGTTATCACAGGCGAGTTTATCCTGTCGGCTCCTTGCTCCAGACTTTGACTTTGAGCTCAAATTAAAAAAGTCTTGGCCCTGCTCCAGCTGCAAATTAATAATAAAATTAAAAATGTAAAGACAACCCGAGACAGGCTGCCCAAGCCCAGCTCTGGACCACGGGGAGATGGTGCCTCTGGAATTAATTCAGAAAGTTGCCCTGAATTATGCTGGGCTGGCTGCTGGGGTTTAAGGATGCTCGGGTACCATCGATCCAGAGGAAAGAAGCACAAATCACAGGGATTTGGGATTGTGAGAAAGGAAACGGGAGGGGAAAAAATAGCACATAATTTGCTTTATCTCCTCCAAAATCTTCCTTGAAACTTCGGAATCCTTTTACTGCTTGACTGAAGCAAAAAAGAGCAATTACTAATTGTGGCCTTTATTTCACTGAAGTTTGTAGAGCATTTGGCTAAGAAAAAAAAATCCAAACTGCCACCAAGCGCCGCCCCTGCCCTCCTCCTTCATTTTTTTAAAATAAGGAAATTGCTAATCCTTGCCCCAGAATGGCTTTTTCTTCCCAAATCCAAGAAAACTGAGTTAAACCCCAGGGTCATTCCCCTCCTCCCTCCTGGGAATATCTCAGATAACTCCCCAGTTCCCAGCACCGACTGTATCTCTGCATGACAGCCCTGCCCAGCATCTTACTTGGAGATGTATTTGTCTTTCCCGCAGGGGACCAGGTACTCGCAGCCGCCGTAATCCATCCTCCCGCTCTTCTTTCATGAGAGCTGGGCTGCAGAGAGGGAGGAGAGCAAAGCATTGGTGTGAGCCGCCCCGTTACCACATCCCTGACACGCACCCCTGGGTAGCGGGTGGGGGGAGAGGAAGAAACTCGCTTGGATTTGGCACAGCTCCTAGGAAAAGGCTCCAGTGGATGCGGCCGCGGGTAAAGTTTGATGCGGCTCCTCTGGGACAACCGATGGGCAGGGACAATCAGATAAGGGGTGAAGCGTTGTAAACTCACTGAAAATTTAATACCGGCAGAGATACGCTTACGCTAACATTTGCATCTTGAGCATCCACGGACTGCCCCAGTGCTGCCAGAGCTGGGGGTGGGAAGGTTATGAGCAAGATGCTCCTTTTCTCCATTTATTTCGCTAGGGTTGTGTTACGAAGCTCTGGATGCGCAGGTCTGGATCTGGCTTGCTGTTTCCTGGGGCTGCCCCAAGGCACAAGGGCTGATTTCCACAAGCAGCGAGTGACGCTGGGTTGGTTCCTTTGCCTTTTTGTTTTCTTAACTTCAGCTGAATTTTTGTGCATTCCCTCCAGGGCCACAACCTCTCCAGCGCTCCAGTGCAAGCACTTGGGAACTCCTCCAAAAATCCCACCTTGGGAGCAGCCCCGGCTTAAAGCACAAGGGTGAGTTTTGGACACTCCAGAGTGGAATTAAAACGAGGTTTAGGGTGAAGCCCTCAGGGGTGCTCATGGGCTCAGAGCATTCTGGAAATCAGACCTTGAAGTGCAACATCGGGGAGGTTTCAAGCGAGGAGAAATTGTTTCTCGGGTCGTGCTTTTCCTCAGGTCTCTGTATAAACTCTCCTGGGGACAGCTGCTCATTTTGCCAGGGTCTTTCCCCCCCATTCCATCATCCAGAAAGAGAAATTGAGACAAGAGGAGAGCACTTGACCCACAAACTGCTGTTTTCTTTCACCTCCTGCACTGACATGTGCTCCCTCCTGCTCCCTGGGAAACAAACCCCTTTTCCTACCAGGAAACCAGAAATGCCACAGCAGCGAAGAAGCGGATAAATGACTCAACCAAGGCTGTGCAGTAAAACCTGTGTCAGAGGATGGACCTGCCCTCAAAACCTCAGCGCAGCAGCTTCTCACCCCACACGTCCGGACGTATTCCAGCAAATAAATGATACGCAATAGCAAAAATACCCCGTGCCACGCTGCAGACCCCAAAGCAGCTTGCAAAAGCAAGGCGGGAACGGGTAGGGGAAGGGCAGGAAGCCGGCCCAGCCTTGGGGCTTCGCCTCTGCCTGGAGAAAGGGGAACAGAAACCCACCACTGAAAAGAATCGCACGTCGCAACGGAAAGGCTGACAAAGCTTCGGGTTTCCTGACAAGCTGAGGAGCCATGTGAGCATCCCGGCGAGGCCCGGCATCCTCCTGCAGCCGGCAGCCACCTCTCCTGCGTCCATTCAATGTCCCACAGGGAATAAACCCAATAATAATCCTATTTATCCATCAAAAAATAACGCTACCGGGAGGGGATGTTGCAGCTGGCTTTGTGGCTTTGGGAGAAACGTCGGTGCGGCAGCTGCAGTGGCACCTGCTGCGGCAGGGACCTGAATTTGGGGGTCACCAGCTGTGAGAGACAGGAATGACAGAAATAAGCATCTGGCTTGTGGGTGTCCCCTGAAAGCGGACGAAAAAGCTCCGGGGAAGTCACTGCTGAATGGAGGGAGGATGAAGCGACACGGCTGCTTGGCCCATGCAAAAACATTGCCAAAAATACCAAAGTGGTTGAAAAAAAAATCCCCTCTCCGGGGGTGCAGCCCAAGGTGGAGCCTTTGCTATCACAGGGAGTTCAGCACTGTGGCATCAGAGACATAGGAAGGGATGAAACCAAGGTCCCACTTCCCTCAAAGGGGCCATCAGGGTACATTCCAGCAAAAAAAGAGACTCATATTGGAAGAGGAGCCCTGAAATGCAGGTTCATCCCCCCACGCCACAGAGGCTGGTTTCCTGTTTACCGCTCCAGCACTGCCACCTTCGCCTCTGTCATCACATCCCCTTCCGAGCAAGAGAGGAAAAAGGGGCAAATTCTTCCTTTTTTGGGTCTCCAAAGTGCTGGGCTGTGGGTGGAACGGACCAGCAGCTGCTCAGAGAGCCCCAGAGACCAGCTGCTGCCACCTTCCTGAATTTCTGCCATGGTTTTAGCAAAATACTGAAAATTACCAAAATAGAAGGGTGAGCAATGTGAAAATTGCCCAGTCGGTTGCTCAACCTCAGCAGCTCAGTGCTGTCTTAATTTCCCAGCACCCCTGCGTGCCTCAGTTTCCCCTCGCTGAGCTGACGTGTTTCCCCTGCGCCTGGCGCGGGCTGAGGCTCTGCTGCTGTCTTGCAAAGCACTTTTAAAACATCATCAGATCAAACCAATTCCCCCTGTGGATGTGGCAGGAGGATTTCAGCCCTTTCTGCCCTCCAGCATGAGCTGTTGGCAGCTCCCACAGTCACCTTCAGGCCTAACGGCCCCCCAGACTCATTCCCTCCCTAAAAACAACCTTCCTAAGATCTTTCTCCACATCCCTACAGCCCCATCTGCTCCGTGGTGCAGAAGGACCCTGGTCACTCTCACAGTCCCTCACGTGGACCGGGGACAAGTGCTCGCTTTTGCCAAGCTCCTGGGGAGATGCACAACTCAAATACAACAAAAAAAACCCTCCAGACACCCCTGCCCTGAAAAATCATCTGTTTGTCAGGAAAGAGGTGGTCTCCCTTGCTCCTGCAAAGAAAGGAGTGCTTTCTGGGAGGAGTTCTGCTTTCTAGGTCGCTTCCCGTGTCACACAGATGCTTCGGCACCATCCCTGCTCCGGCGGGAGCAGCGCTTTGGGCGCAGCTGATGCTTCCCCCCGAGCAGTGCGAGGGATTGTGGGAATATCCCGCTCCCGGGGGGGCCGCGATGCTCCCTCCTGCACGAACGCGGCCGCTTCCCCGCAGCCCCGGGGCGGCTTTTGCCCAGCCCAGCGGCGCATCGACCCCGCAACTGGAGCGAAGCATCATCCGGAGGCGACAATTCCTCCCTCGCTGGCCCCCCTCCGAGCTGGGACGCGACCGAGCGCTCTCACCCCGTGCGCAGATCCTTCGCTCGGCCGGCGGCGCTGGGCGGACTCGATGGTCCGGCCCCTGCTCGATGGCCCGGCCCGGGCGTGCTCCGGGAGCTGGGGTTTGTCCGTCCGGCTGCTCTACGCGCCAAGGTGCAGCGGCAGCGGCAGCTCCATTGTTTTCCAGCGCTGCTATTGTTCGGCAGCCCGACTGCTCAGCCCGGTCCTGCGGAGGGGACGGGAGGGGAGCGGGGGCAGAGCTGCCCGCGGGAGATGCCGCGGCGGGGCCGGGTCGCTCGGGGGCAAGGGAGGGGGGGGATCCATGGGCCACACTCTGCAGGTTAGAAACAGCCCCCCCGCCCCGGGGTGAGCTGTTGGCCACCAGTGGCTTGCTGTGGGCTACGGGGAAGGAGCCGGGGGGGTCTCCACCCGCGGTGCGAGGGGGACCGCGGCGAAGCTGCCGTGGCCAGGATGGGGACCCGCGGGGGCTTGCGGCTCCCTGCACAAGCAGCCGGACCCAAAAGAGAGGGTAACGCCAAGGGGGCTTGTTGGGTGCAGAGATGACACCCCCGGGACATAGGGGCCGGATTCCCCCTTCCCGCCCTCCCCAACCCAAGGGCGGGCGCAGCCTCCACCTTCTGCAGACGGGGCTCCGGGGAAGCTCCGGACCGGCCCCGGGGCTGCTCCCCCGCCGGGACAAGGAGGGGGACGGGGACTGGGATGAGAATGGGGCTGAGGCTGGGGATGCCCCGTCCCGCCCGCACTCACCCGTCCCCGCTCCGCGCCGCGCCGCAGCCGCTGCCCCCGCAGGGCCGCCCCTCGCTGGGGCGGAGCGGGGCGGAGCGGGGCGGGGCTGCGGGTACGAGCCAGGGTACCGGGGTTGGGATCACGCGGAACACCCCTCTCCAGCACCCAGGGTCATCCCGGCACCGCGATCCCGAGGGGCACCCCTTACCGGGTGCCAGGACTGGGGATCCCAAAGGATGCTCCATTTCAAACCCCTGCTTCAGGATGTGGGGCTGGGTTCCCGAAGAACACCCTATTTCTGTCTCACAGGTTGAACCCCAGGATCCCAAAGGATGCCCCATCGCTGGTGCTGGGACCAGGATCCCAAAGGATGCTCCATCCCACGCACCTGGGCTGGAAAAACTCTGATGCTTGGCTCCAGCTCCATGCAGGACTCCCAGAGGAAGCCTTAGGGGCTGCATCACACAGGCTGAAGCAGTTATTTCTGCCTGAAAATGCCCCAAACCCTGTGCTATTCAGTTCCAGAGCCATGCAGGCATCTCACTTCACCGTTCTGCCTTTGGGATGGTGCAAGGGGCCATGTGCTGGCAGCACCGGTTCCCACCACAGCTGTGGGATCCTGTCCGGATCCAAAGCCGCCCCCGAGAAGGGGATTGAAGAGGAAATAAATAAAAAAAAATCTGCTTGGAAGCAGATGGGGCAGCTCAGGGTCACGGTTACTTCTGAAACAACGCTCAGTCTCCAGCCTCCGCTCCGGGGTGGTGGGTCCCATCCTGCTGCTCTAGGGAGGGTCTGGGGGAGGCTGGAGGGATTAAGTATTCCAGAGGAGCCATGGCCTGCGGCCACGTCCCTCCGCCTTTGTCTGCTCCTGACCTTTCCCAGCGCTTTGTGGCTTCTCCGGGCTTTTTTTTTTTCTTTAAGGAATTTGCCTAGAAACAGCCCACACGAGGGGAAAAAAACCCAACAAAACACAAAACAACAAAAACACAACCAAAGAAACGTTCTACACAGCTGCTTTAGCAAAACAAGCAAGTCTTTACAACCACGGATTGCAATCGGCCCCCTTTTTCCTACAGTTTTCTTTTTCTTTGGATTTGTATGTAAAATAGGAGAAGTTCAGGAGGAGCCATCTGGCTTGAGGAAACACTGACTCGGCTGAAGGCAGCGGGCCGGGGGTTAGGATTTATATTCCAGCAGCATCTTCGAGGGCTGGCAGAGATGAGAGGCCCTTTGTCACGAGGAGAGCCCGGCCGTGCCGCACAATGCAGCAGAGCCGGCCCTGGCTGCCCGTGCTGGGCAAACCCCAGCCCCAAAATCCAGGGTTTTATCCCCAAAGAGAGGGGGGACCCCAGCTCAGGGGGCAGAGGTGGATTGGAGCAAAAGAGCAAAAATAAACAGATTGTTTTTTTGCTGGGGGTTCCCGTGCAAGCCCAAGTTGGAGTTTGGGTGCAGAGCTGGGGTTAAATCCTGATTTTGCAACATCCTGCTTGTTGCTTTCAACGCACACAGGGTGGGTCGGGAAGGATCGAGCCCGGATGGAGACATTTAGCTACCAAAGAAAAGGGATTTGACCAGCTCCTGCCTTGAGGACACCCCGCAACCAGCGAGGCCGTGTCAGGCTGCCAGCTCCTCGCCCTCACAGCAGGTCAGTGCCAACTCAAGAGGAACCCAACCCCTGTGCAGAGACCACTTTCTGCCCTGCCAGAGCCTGAGCATCCCTCCCGGCTGCTGAAAACCTCCCA
This sequence comes from Todiramphus chloris collaris, assembly GCA_025345505.1. NCBI lineage: Eukaryota > Metazoa > Chordata > Aves > Coraciiformes > Alcedinidae > Todiramphus > Todiramphus chloris. Next base: position 551,354 of record JANVCC010000267.1, on the reverse strand, counting down.
GGAAAAGGATGCTCAGCAGCCTGTGCTCTGCCCCTCGGGGACGTTCACAGCACCCCTTTCGCAGGTTAAATCAGCGTTTCGGTGCCAAGTACTGCGCAGGGAGTGGGGTTGATGCCTTTGAGCCATTGGCTTCAACGGATTCACTTCTGTTTGTGCTCCCATAGCTGGGTGTGGAGGTCAGGGACCTCTGTCAGGCCCAAGCATAAAGCACTGTCTCTAAAAATCTCCAAAATCCAAGTATTTCCCCCCAGACTGAGCAAGTATCCAAAGTCCCATCTTTCACACCCTGGCAGCCTCCCACTGTTTTCATTTGGAGACCCCCGAGCTATCAGACAGTTACACGTTTGGATCCACGTTAGCAGAGGAGCATCTGTTCGCCGTTCGCAGCCTCCAGGAACCAGCTGGGAGGAGGAGTGGCTCCAGGAAAGGCCTCTGCTCGTACCCAGCACGCGTTTCTTCAGAACACAGTCGCTGTCCTCGCTTCAGGACATTCCAGTCATTCAGAAAATCCTGAGGTTTGAGATTCAGCCTGGGACAAAGCCTTTCTGATCGGCTTGATGCAGCTGATACTGAACTTTGATTCGAGGCAAAGCACAAGGATAAACCACAATTATTTCCATAGCTCTGACCCAGTAGCCCGAAGGATTAATCAGGATTAAGATCAGAGTAGTTTTCATCAGAGACCTGAACCCAGCCCGGCTCAGGATGGTCAGAAATCCCTCGCCCTGGTCAAACAGCTGCTCCACCAGCTTCGACACCAGATCTATGGCCACCCATCTCACCACCCATTTATTTTGCCATTTTTCTTCCCATCCAACTACATCATTTTTGGACGAGTCTTAAAGGCACTTGAGTGTCTGAATTCCCCTTAAAATCAGTAGCAGCTCGGGTTATCTTGAAGGCTGAGACATCCAGAGGTGCTGCGGAGCCTCAGCCGGGCATGTCCAGGTGCTGGTTCACTGCTGGCATCTACTGCACCTCCCTGACCTGGGCTTGTTGGGGTAGCTGGGATTTTGATGCTGGTGATACTGGGTGAGTTTACCTGCACAGGACATCCCCGAACGCACCCAGGGCGGTGGGCACACCCCGGCCCTGACAAGGGCTCACCAGGCTTCGCTTTGGCTACAGACTGCCAAAGGTAGGGAAAGAATTCAGAGAAATTCCCAGTCCCAGGGCTTTCCCCTAAAGCAGAGGTGATTTCTCCAGTGGTAGCTTTTGCTGCTTGTATTTGTAACTGGTCAGAGTAACTCAAACCCCCCGCTCAGGGTCCTAAGAGCACCCGAAGGCTGGCTTTTTAAGTAGGAAATCAGTCACGTGTAAGTCTTGCCGCACGGACAGGGCTCAGAAAGGGCCCTGCAGTTAGTTTTACCGGGAGTTTTGCTGCCCGCGATGCTGGGAGCTGTGAGAGGCGAGGGGCACCGAGCAGGGACAGGTCCCCAGGTGGCAGCTGGAGACTCCCCGGGGGCAGATCTCCACCCGGAGCGGGGACAGGCGGCAGAGCAGAGGCACGGACAGCGAGCAGTGCCTCTGACGCGAGCCGAGGGAATTTAACGCGTCTTCGTGGCACGGGCCGAGAGATGGCAGGGCTGGGAAGGCAGCCCGGGGGGGCAGTTCTGGGTGGCACCTGCTACCAAGAGGTGCTTGGTCTTCGCATCGCCTGGATTCCCAAATCGCATTTCTCCTTTGAAGGGGATGTTCAGAAAGAAGTGGAACATGAGGCTGCCAAGCTGCATCTATGCCCGCGTTTATTTATACTGAACAGCTTTAAAAATACAGAATAAAATAGCTTTATCTACTATTATTCACAACATCTGGTCCAAATATTACATTTTTAAATATTTAATTGTTTAATGAAGCAATGTTAGAAAAAAAAAAGAAATAAAAAACCCCTCAGTAAAAGAATTACACATCTCAGAACAACAACAAAAAGAAACAAAACAAAAAAACCCCAAAACCCAACCCTCCTGCTGTCGAACAAAAATGTTTTAACAGCCAAAGTCAGTCACAAAAACAGTAATGGAAAAAAAAATATATTTATCCCCACTGCCTAAGAACAGTCAATAGTTTGTTACGCCAAAGGTTGTTATAAACGGAACAAAAGTACAGTAATTTGGACTGGCAGCAAGATGATCGATCCGAAGAGATGGAGTTAATGCCAGAGAGTACACAAGGCAATTCTAAATAGATCTCTGCTATCAATATGTACGGATGACGACGCACAGTCACAGTCAAATTAGAACCAGACAGGAATATTTGGGATGGCTCCGAACGCGGATCCCCCCGATACTTAGAAGCAGCCCAGCCCCAAGCCGTACGGCCTGGCGGGCAGAAGCGAACACCGGCGAGCTCGCGGCCTCCCCCGTACTGCAGCGGCTGGTCGCGGCGGCAGCGCCGTGAGAGCGCACAGGGCCCGAACCCCACGGCCACAACGCCCTGGAGAAATCCCTACGGAACATGCACCGAGTGGGACGTTCTCTGCAAAGATGAGTCGCCCGCCGCGCCCTCCCCCCCTTCAAAATAAAAATGATAAAAAAGAAAAAAAAAAAGAGTCGCTTTTGGTTTAAGAAGGCCACGTAAAAGAAACCCCGTCGTGCTGGTCTGTCACACATGCATTTTCTACATCGATATACAAGCTATGGTAAGCACAGGTTGGTTTGGATCGCGTGGAACATCCAATGGCTCCCTCTCAAACCATTCGACGCCGGGCGTTTGAACCCACGTGTGCCCCGAGTGCCGTTTATACCACGAGCGACGCTCCTGGCCCGGGCTGCAGCGCTCCGTGCGACGGGCCGCGCTTGCCGACGCTCCCTGTGGTATAAAGAGTACTGAGGGTTCCGGTCTGCGAGCGCCAATTCTGCACTGGGAGTACCAAGATCTCAGTAGGGAGATGAACGATAAAGAAACCCCTTTAGTTTTTTGGTAGGAACATAAAACATGGGTAAATAAAGTATACACAACTACTATAGATTCGTCAATGAAGAAATTCTACCATCACATGACATTGTCATGACAATCATACCACTCCCTCCCAGGAAAACGGCCATCGTTATCCTGAGTGGAAATGTTATTTTTAATATATGGAAATAAAATACTGCAATATTCATGTACAAACCAAGTTGCCATATTTCAAGTCAGTATTAAAAGGCATAAAGCAAATTCTGGGTTTGAAGTTTGAACTTTCCGAGCGAGGTTAACTTCTGATCGAGTTCCTCAGCCAACGCGCTCCAGTATGACAACATTAATCAGTCATAGCTCTTTGCTACGAAACCTAAATTTCTATAGGTATAATTTGCACGTATTTGCTTTAGAAAATGTGTTTAACGTGTTAGCAAGAGTTCTAAATTTAACCTAAAAAAAATACAAGAGAATATCGATTACAAAAGTCCCAAGTTACTTCGCTTTGCACACACCGATGCCATCTTTGATATGACAAAATGATATTTCTACCATGAATATTCGCCCTTCCCTCTTGAAAAAGTTTAGTTGAAACATCTCATCGCCTCTCGGGTGTCATCGTCCCTGTGTGGTGGGGCTGAGCGCAGCTGCTGGAAGGGCAGGCAGCAGAGACCGGGAGACACACGGCACCGCGTTTACAGTCAGAGCTCTCTAGCCAGCTGCCCAGCGCGGGGACGCCCGGACCTGACCAGCAGACACGAAGCCTTTCGATGCCCTTCAAAGCCACGCGTTAAATCCCCCGCGACACGGCTGCCGGGGCAGCCCGGGCTGCGTGCCCCGCTCCCCCCGGCCGGGGCACGGGCCGACCGCCCCCGAACGCCCGTGGAGAACAGCACAGGGGGGTTTAAGGTCTGCAACCGTCCGCACAAACACGGAGGGGCACGGCAGAGTCATTCCCCTCGCTGAGAAGAGCAACGCCTCTTCTCCCCATCTTCTCTGGGATGGTTTAGGTGCGTTGGCAAGAGAATGGGGAGCTTCTCTTCCCAAGGCCCCCGTGCATCTGGGCAGACACGTGTACCAGCCGCTGCCCGCCTGCAGCCCACGGCTGCCCGCCTGTAGCCCACGGCTCGATGGTAACCCCTCGCTAGACACTACAGGTGCTTCAACGAATCTCTGCAAAGCTGAGCCTCAGCTTTTAACCATTCAGCTTCATACTAAGGTGGAGAACTGTCACGTATACACATCTGATGACAAAACGACCGTAAACTACAGCTACTTATTTTCATGTTACCAAAGTTAAGTGGCAAGAGCAGGAACCGTGCCAGCGAAGCACCACCACACTCCTCTCAGCCGGTCGACAGAATCGGCACAGAAGCCATGAAAAGAGTTAAATCCAACAGCTGAACAGAGTTACTGGACTTCACCTGCTGGGACAGTCTTTCTACGCTGCAGGAGAGAAAAGCCAGCCTTGGACGGGTCACCCTGCAGCGCGACCGCAGCCTCTCGGCGGTTCTCGGGCGAAGGCGACGCAGACCGCGCACGGCTTTGCGTCAGCCCGAGCGAGAGAAGACCAAGGCCGTTTCTCACCACCTCAGCTGACTGCGTGAACACTGAAGTTATTAAGAGTGTTTAGGGGGGAGAAGTCAGAAAAGCCTCGGGACACAGGTGCTGCTGCTGCGCTCCATGCCCAGCAGCATCTCCGGGCCTGGCGTCTTGCTATGTCTGAGGTGGCACTGTCTAAATAAAACCAAAAAAGTCTTCTGCCTCCCTTTCTCCATGTTTATAACATAACCAACTTTGGCATTTTACGTCGTTACAACCACCGTACATAGGTGGCTTTTTTTTTCCTGTTATATATATGTAAATATATATCTATGTTTAACTCCCCCATGTTTCCCACACATCTTTGGTTGCACATAAAGTTGGGAAATTTTGGAAGCTTCGTGCCACTGATTAGAGGTCTCCGCACTCAAACTATCTGCAAGTGGATGTGGAAATCTAACACCTCACTACCTGAAGAGGAAGAATTTAGAACTTTTAACAATGACTTTGTTTCACAGGCAAACTAACCTTGTCTACTACACAACAACTCTTCCGACCAGCTTTCGAGATAGCCCAATTGACACCAAGACTGCAAACTACTGAAAGTTCCCTGAAGGAGGAACAAACACATGCTCTGTTACGGGAAAAGCGGGGTAAAACAGTTTCTGGAAACAGCCATGGCATGCTGAGAACGATATCAACGGGATCATTCCGACTCTACACTACTCAGTACTGATCCGTTAAGCTCTTTTCTTGCCCTCCCCCACCCCACCCCTTCCATGCTTCAACAACCAAGAACAAATTCACCTGGAAGCAGAGAAAGCAGAGTTCCTGTGCTCCTCTCCAGTAGTCAAACTTTGATAAATATATTAGTGAATTACAGGATCTGCTGTTAGGTTTTTTTCCAGGAACACAAAACGCAAGCACCGTAGAGCATACTGGCCTTAAAATTACATTACACTACATTTCCCTGATGATCTCCACAGCTTAAAAATGCTTTTGGGGCCACACTGAAGTCTAAAACTAACTTGCAATAGTAAGAACATTAAACATGAATAAAACTTTTAATTATGAATGCATGATGAGCATGAACACCCACATGACGTCAGAGCTGAGACTATTCTAGGGAAAAAAAAAAAAAAAAAGAAAAAAGAAAACTCTGAATGGTGCCCTGCTTGGACCCAATACCCGTTAAACCACCCAGTGGATGAGGACACCAAATGCAGTGTCTCTGCTGAGGTCACCTCTGCAGCAGTAAAGAGCTTTGGCTGAAGCTCCACCAAGAGAGGAAGAAAAAGGGGAAACACAACGTCAGCCGCTCGCAGGCAGCGTCTCGGGGTCTGTCGAGGAGAATTCTGCATGGATCCAGATGTCAGCGGGATGCTCTGACCCGTGGCTTTCCCTGCAGGGAAAGCTGCATGCACACGGATACGAACTGCTTAGAACTGCTCAACCAACCCGCCCAGGGAGCATCCTGCTGGATGCAGTAAAAACTGCTGTCGGGTCCCATCTGCAAGTTAGAAGTTTCTCTTCTGCAAAACTCAAGCTACTCGAGTCCCTCTGAAGAAACTCTGTGCCTGGACAGGGCAATTCGGCGCCGAAAGGCCAGGCAGAAAAACAGAAAACATTTTAAAATGCGAACTGTCATGAAATAAGTGGTTCCTTCCACAGCACTAAGATATCAGAAATCGCTCATGGTTTTCTACCAGAGAAGTTATGACAGAAAGCTTCCCGTCTTAACAGCGACCGATGAAAAACCCAGCCTCTCGTGATTTGCCAAGATCAACAGAGTCTGGTTTCCAGGGGGCTGAAAACATGGACCGTGCCAATCGGTGAGTAGAAAACACAATATATATGGGATTTGACACGACTAGGAGTAAGTTTTTTTCCCTCACCCTCCCCACCCCCCTTCTCACAGGCTCCACTCTCTGGCGTAACCACCACTGCCAGCAACGGGCGCGCCAAAACCGCCAGCATCGCAGCCTTCACTAGAATCACCCCAGGAACGAATATTCTCCCGACAGCACCTACCTGCTTCCAGAACCTAAGCCCCGTTTCAAAGACGGGAGCGGGAGCAGGAGCAGTTGGGGAGCTGACCCGGAGACACCAGACCTGGCTGCCACCACCCACCACAGGAGAGCTTTGCAGATAACTTTTTTTTTTTTTTTTAAATCCGTCTCAGCTCTGGTTCCAGAATTTAAATGCAGATATACAAAACATAGATTTTAATGCTTCTTAATCAGCAAGAAACTGCAAATACATCTTTTACTACAACTAGATAATATAATTTCAACTAAGGCTATACTGTAGCTTCCGAGTCTTCATCTGAACTCCTGCAGTTACTGCTTTTCCTGAAGCCTTTCCACGTGTAGCCCATGAAGGTTGGGCTGACGGGCAGGAAGCTGAAACACCTGTACTTTTTGATGAAGTTCATGCCAAAAGGCAAATCGTACGTTTCCATGCCGTCCAGTGACTTGCTGCCTTTACCGACCCCTTTCTTCCATTTCCGTATTCCCCTCTCTTCAGGGCTTCCTACGAGTCACAAAGAAAGGGAAGAACAAAAACCAAACCCACCATACACGTTAATATCTTTATGTAAACACACAGAGAAGAGAGTTAAGGCAAGAAAGAAAAGCCCATCTCAGATACCACGTTCAGAAAAGCACTGGTCTAGACTTCTCAAAAGGAAGAGGGGAAAAAACAGTTTCCTGAAAAAGGCCATTACTGCCACGGCCAAAAGAGGAGGCCAAATCCTGCTCTCAAGTAAACAGAAGCAGGATGGATTTTAACAATATTTTGACTGTCTTCTGAAAAACACTACTGTGGTCTGATTTTAACAGATATTTTATATGTTTAATAGGATGGAGACCTTACTGTGTCCAGCTCTGGAGCCCTCAACACAAGGTCACAGGAGCAGGTCTAGAGAAGGCCAAGAAGATGCTCAGAGGGCTGGAGCACCTCTCCTGTGGGGACAGGCTGAGGAAGTTGGGGTTGTTCAGCCTGGAGAAGAGAAGGCTCCAGGGAGACCTTGAAGCCTTCCAGTATCTGAAGAGGGCCTACAGGAAAGCTGGGGAGAGACTTTAAAGGGCTTGTGGTGACAGGATGAGGGGTGATGGCTTTACACCAGAGCAGGGTAGATTTAGCCCGGACATTAGGAAAATGTTCTCTACTACAAGGGTGGTGGAACACTGGAACGGGTAGGCCAGGGAGGCGGTGGAGACATTCTAGGTCAGGCTTGCTGAGGCACTGAGCAACCTGATCTAGTTGAGGGTGCCCCTGCTCACTGCAGAGAGGTTGAAGTAGGTGACCTTGGGAGGTCCCTTCCAACCCAGGGCATTCTGCGATTAACCCGAGAAGGGCTCAAAGTGTTCTCAAGGAAACTGAGGCACACAGCTGTTCAGCAGCCTGTTCTTGGCCTTCAAGAGGTCAACCACCGAAGCAGAAACCTGTCCCTTGTCTCCTGCCTCCCTGGAATGCTGTGCTATCTGCATCCTGAAAGGAGAGAACAAAAAGTCCATGTGCTGACCTGGAATGGTATTATCCAAAATAAACGCAACGCAGCCACCGACGAACATGGCTGTAGTGAGAAGAACGTTTAACACTTGATCGATGCCCGCTATTCCTAGAAGAACAGAGGAAAAAAAACCACAACATATTTAGGATTTGGATTTTAATCGGTTATATACACACAGGTCAGCCAGGAAGACTCGCCACAGAGTTCACTGAGGAATTTGCTCAAAAAAGGCTCTTAAAACTATGTGGGAATAGGTGCAGAAGAACCTTTGCCTACCCTAGGCACCTGGGAGCCCCTTCTTTCCCGAAACATAATGCCGTGAACTTTCAGTTGCTTATCAAAACATCCCAAAATGGTTTCTCCTGCAGACAGAACCACTTCATTTAAACTAAATAGAAAATGACTTGGAAAAGGAGGAATGTTCGTAAAGTCACGTGGACTGAGAGACTTTCTTTCACAAACTTTTACTTTTTAAAAGGGCAAGACTTCACCGCATCAATTCACAGAGCAACATGGTATGAATACATCATCACATGACTCTGCTTGAATGATCTGCTTTTCTGAACAACTTGAAGTAGGTTATATATGCTCTTAAATCTGGTTCTGAGGCAACAGGTATAAAAAGTTAGCTAATGTTTCCTACAAAAGCCCAAACAAGTTCAGTATTCCTGCTGAGAGTCCTCCTTTGATGGCAAATGCTGCCATGCCCACTATTGAGAGGGCAGTATTAAAACGGAAAACTTCTCCATTAATTCATCTAAAGTACAATTTGGCTTCCAGTCTGAAAGTGAGTTCATTCAAATTCAGCTTCAGAACACATGTTCACAGTGATAAAAACCAGTAAACAAACCCCAAATTCCTAGACTCCACAGCCTACCTTGGTATTTCCCCTTACTCTTTTAACATTGCTTACAACTCAGTTTCACCCTTTTAGTCTTTCTTCCATTCCCAGTGGCTCTACAGTCGTACCCAGAGACAACTGCAGATGTATCCCACTGAGACATTCAGTTCAGGTCTCAACATCTCAATGAATTCTCCTCTGAACACTCCTGCCTTCTTATCCATAGCTTTTGTTGTCTCCATAATACTTTGGGTTTTCTCTTATTTGCCCTTTACGTTACTTTGTACTTGTGCGTACGTTGCATAGGAGTACAAGGTACATCAGCAGACACATACCGGTGACCAGTGGATTTTGTTTGAGATAGCTTGGAAGTACAAGTCCAAAGAAAATGGAAAATCCAAGTACAAACAGGTTACGAGAAGAATTTAAATCTATGAACTGGAGGTTAGACAGACCCACGGCTGTAATCATCCCTAAATAGAAACAAAACAAGGCTCAGCTTTTATACAGTCTTTTTCTTAAAAAAAAAAAAAAAAAGATACCAAGATACATATAAACACAGCACTAAGTAAAAAGAAACAGTCACATGATACACAGAGGAGAAAAACCCCATACGTTACCAAAGAGAGTGCAGAAGAGGGCGCCGAGCACGGGGTCAGGCAGCGAGGCGAAGAGAGCGCTGAACTTGCCAACCATCCCGAGCAGCAGCATGAAGGCTGCCCCATACTGAATAACCCGGCGACTTCCCACCTGCGGGAGAGCAAAAAGGGAAGGAGACTGCACAAAGTCCACAGCTTCATGCCTTGCGTTTTGTTTTATCATTCTCTTTTTATGTTAAAACTCGGGTGTGATCTTCCAAGCAGGGGGGTTTGGTGGTACAGCACAGGCTGCAGAGCCTTCAGCCTGCAGCCTGGAGGGCTCAGTTCTAAAGTAACTTTCTTTGATTTTGTTTTCATTAACATCAAGCCATCTTTAAAGCCATCTGTAACTGCTATAGCCACAACAACCATGCAATGTGGTGCAGTCCCACCTACGATAAAGAAAACAAAGAGCTCATAACTAGGAGAGATGGCAAGGGCATCAGTGGTAATGCAAATGGGAAAATATAAAACCCCCACGTCGTTGCCGTTTCAGACGGTGTATACGGGTGAGTTACCCCCCTGCAGTTCACTTGAAAGAGATCCAGGCTTCCTAGACAGATATTACCAACTGATTTTATAACATCCCTCTTTGAGATCAGAACTGAATCCACTTCATATGCAAATCATAGCTGCACTAATGCGAAACCAAGTGCCTGCACTTCCTTCCTGTTTTTATTTTAAGCATTCAGCCTTTGGTCAGAATTTCTCTGGCAGTATGTCGGAGGGGGAGAAGATAAACCTGAATGACTGGTATTTTAACAGCACTATACTTGGGGAAGGGTGGCACAGGGATAAAATCAAACCCTGTTCCACTAGCAAGGGGATTTCTAGCAAAGTCTGTTGTAGGTCTCCTGCTACAGAGTATGAAAACATAGATATTAATTTGTTAATCATGTGTGACTGAGCTGAATGAGTGAAATGAGAAAAAAACCAGATACAGTCAGGGTGTTTAAGGTGAAAGTACTTCCCCCCCAATACTCTTCATGGCTTAATTGCCAGGTGAGATGCATTCACCTACAAACAGAAGCTGGACCAGTAAATGAGGGTTGTCTGCTAGAACAACACCACAAATTAGTGTGCACCTTTCTCTACAAATTTCTGTAGGACCACCAATACCTTGCTCTAAAATTATCCTCCTGCATGGATCAGGCAGATTCTGTGAATAAAGAAATCCGCACAACAGTGACATTTATTTATGCAAATGCTCAATCACTACAAGGCAAATAAATTAAGCTCCTTTCAAAGGAGCTGCTGAAAGCCCCCTGGTCAGCGTGTAGCTCAAACTACGTCAGGCCCCGGCGAGACACTTTATGTGATTATTTTGGAGCGTGAGGTACGGTACCTTGCACCCCACCGCAGCATCCATTTCATCAGCTTTATGGCATAAGCTCCCTGTACTTTTGCCCAGATTTAATTGAGTCTCCTCTCATCAACTAAATCTTGCCCAAAGATTCTGCAGTATTTACATCAGTAAGAAGGCTCAAATTTAAATTCCAAGTGCAGTCCTATATTGATTTCACGGGAGGTAAATGCCTTTTCAAATGTGCCACTGCTGAAACAGCATCACCAGCTCTACGCAGTCTTTGCTCATGAGCACTGAAGATTTCCTCTCCCACATAAACAGCAGAGTATCTACACTGATATAAATGGAAGCTGCAAAACTGTTAGGTTTTTAGCAGTGAGTACACAGACAGGAACACAGGACAAAGCCCTGGAGCTCAGCCACCCAGCTGTGCCATTCTGGAGAAGGCAGAGTCACTCCTGCACTGTGTGCTCTGAACAGCCCTCACTGTAGTTAACTCTGCGCTCCGTAACAGCTGCCGCTTTAACAGTCATTTCTTGCTGTTCCAAAGCAAAACAGACACTCATTTCTGTGTACTGCTCATAGAAAAAAAAAGTGCTGTTCATTCATATCAACGCCTATGAAGTGGAAACAGAAATGGAGCAGAACAGAATAGATCTTTCTTTAAGGATTTTTCTAACCAAAATTTTGTCTAGAAAATTTTCATCAGCCACTGACTGGCAGCAGTGTGCCGACAGCAGATGGTGCTGTTAGTATTTATATCCCATCCCAAGGCCAAACAGAATCATCCTTTGTGCAGAAAAGAAATGGCTGAAGATAAATTCATCATCTATATTGGATTAAGTCAGAGGGCTGAGTTATGGGAAGTGAAGAGTACATTTTCTATCTTGCATGCATGAAGGGGACTTATAGCGTCCAAGCGAGGTACGCAGCAAGACGTACGTATTTACAACAGAAATTACTCTTACCAACTTTGTTGCTAGTGCTTAACAAGGTTAAATTAACAATATCAAGCAAATCTGTCTGCACAGTCCAAGGCCTCCCAGTTCAGCCAGGCATTCAAGCACACATCCAGTTCAGCATGTGGACAAAAGAATTCCTCAAGTGCTTACAGATTTTGCCGTGTAACAGCCCCCAAAATATGCAATCCCCTAGAGCACGCTCAATGCCTTAAAAACCCATTGATGGAGACAAATATTATGGGTGTATTTAACTTTGAAGTTACCTTGACTGCAGCTCCTGTTCTAGCTGTGTCAGCACAATGTCCTCGTACAGGCGTAGATAAGACCCAAGGACCCTGAGCTGCATTTCACTGTGCGTTCAAGTGAGACACTAAAAACAGTTCTCTAGTGATGCTTTCGGAGCCAAGACATCCAAAAGAGTATCAATTTCTAGACAGTTTACAGTGTTTATGCCTCAACTCAAAACACCAAGAGCCCTGGAATGCCTTCTTTGTTTTCAAAGGGATAGCATCCTCTCATTTTGCACCTTATTTGGCATCCTCTGCTTTAGGTAGGTGTTCTAGCTGCCCGTTAGCCTGAATACAGATTTCTGAGGTCTGCACCTAGAATGGATTTCCACAGACAACGGCTGGCACAGGCCGGTTCGGTACACTGAGAGTGCCACGTGAATTCTTTTTGCACAAAGCACCATGTGCTGTGGTGTCTGGGAAGAGGATTGTGCCGTGAAACACGCAAACAGCACAAGCCACCCAGCAGAGGCGGCGAAAGCCTGGAGCCACTGAACGATCGCGGTACAGCACGTACCTTGGTGATGCCCAGGACACCAATGTTAGGGCTGGAAGAAGTGGATCCATTCCCTGTCCCAAACACTCCATCCAACACACAGGAGAGACCCTCGATAAAAATCCCTCTGTAAATTACAAACAGAATAAAAGTCAAACTTGCAGCAGTGTAGCCTCACTTCAGACAGTGCTTTACATCTGCATGCTACACGGGGGGCTGGTAAAGCATCTGTCCCCCAGCAATTATAATTCAAGTTTCAAGCTCCACCACACCTGGAAAAACGACTTGGGTTCTGTTTTCTGTGTTATAGAGACCCACACTCTTCAACTGAGGAAATTACAACATAATTCAAGTCAAATTTAGAGCTGATCTTTATTTCTAAAGCTGCATTTCAGGAAAATGTAACAAGCTACTCCAGTTCTAGAACCAGATGAGA